>VDFB02122668.1:352798-437261 GCA_007258455.2 Sequoia sempervirens
AGAAGTACATAGAGTACATAATTGTGTATGTGGCTGTATTTGTAATTTATAATAAATGTTAATTCTAGAATCATGTATATATGTCATCTCAAAACAATGTTTATAAAATTTGGATATTCCATCTCAAGAACATCTCAAACTCATGCCCAGAATGTAGTAGGTCTTCACACCACCTGATATAAAAAAGGTACAAGCAATATCAATGAAATCATCAAAACATACAAAAAATGATGGCTTAAGGATACAAAAAATGATAATAAATCAATTTTAACTATTAATGTACAAGCAATATCAATATGTAATCAAAACATGTATTTAAATATAATTTAACTAATAATTACCTATTTTTACCAAGTATTCCATGTTGTCTAGGTTGAATCTACATGGACTAGATCATTTTGGTAATTATGGCTTAAGGATCTATAAAAGGACAATTTAAATTAATTTCAACTAATAACACACTTGACCAATATCGAAACATGTATTTAATCTATTTAAAAGGACAATATAAAACTAAAACTATATTTACCTGTATTTACTTATTCCATTGTACCATCTGCATCCTCTCTTTTTTGCAATGCATCTATGATTGTCTCATGCTCTTCCATAGAAATTGTCCATAGCACTTTATTTGTAGGTATTCCACGATACCGATCTAGTTTTATATTTGTTGCCACCACCAAATGTGAATAATGTATAATCTTTTTATGTGTTTCATAATCTTTGAATGTAGGTAGACCATTCTCCCTTGTTAGGTATTTTCGTAACCAAGTGCCAATAACCACCACCTATCCTATTGGAAAACATGAAAACCATCATCAAATAAGTTCTCAAAATCTTCTTAAAGGGGATCAAAGACTTGTTCTAAAAATTTGCTTAAGGGGATCAAAAACTTGTTATCAAATTTGCTTAAGAGGATCACCATACTTGTTGGATAATGATAGCCATCATCATGTTCTCGAGGTGCTATTAACTTATGCTTAGTCTCCACAATACAAGCCAACCAATATTTTTTTTCCTCTTCATTACCCTCAGGTGCAACAACAACATACACATGTCTTGCAAACAAAATTTGATTTAATAACTTGCGCATATCCATATAAATAATTTAATATTACAAAATAACTTAATAAAGTGAAATAAAATGAAATAAATTGAATTAAATTAAATTCTTGTACAAGGTTTGAAACACAGTCATAGTCTTCAGATGCAAACACTTGATCATTTTCTTGAATAGTTCTTTCATATTGATCATGTGCTTGTGCAGGTGTCAACGATCTTTGCTCCCACTGTTCAACCCATTCTATATTTTCACATACTTCCCAATCTCTTGAGATACAAAATTGGAAAAAACATGCAAGCTCCCTTGTCCAGATAGTCCATGTGTTTGTTGTCAAACTCCTAAATGAATTCCATTTAGTAGATCCACTGATTGTCTCACAATCAACTCTAGGTACAATGTTCTCTTCTTCAACCAACCAAAAGAATCGATGAACTATAGAGTACTCACTCAAACCAGGTGTAGATAATATTGTATTACACCAATCCACAATCCCACATGCATCTTTAAATTTTACTACATCCTCAAATTTTAATTGTTCTCTAGCAAGAATTCTTTTGACACACACACCAGCTCCATCATGTTCTCCTTTACCATTCCTAGCTTCAAAAAAACTCCATATATGTTGGACATTAAATTCCTTGTGAACCCTACTTAACCAATAAAACATTCGAGCATTCTTGAACTACCCCGTACAATTATCTGACCATATGAGGTTTTCTTTCATCTAGATTCCTCTATCTCATTAAATTTCTATAAAATATATAGAAACAGTATTGAACAAACTCTGATGAGTGTAACCGGTTGTCACTCAAATAAAAATGATAGTCCCTCAAAAAATTTCTATCATCCTCAGTGCTATCATCTGCATGTCCATAAACAATATGGACAAACATAGCTACTTGCACTGAATTATAAAACTATGATTGAATTTCCTCTTGCAGAGCTAGAGTATAATTTTTTGCAAAATCAACCACTAAAAGTATAGTACCAATTAGAAATGTGTTTCTATATGTGCGAAATTGGACATCAAGTCATCGAGCATGTTGAGAGTGCATGACATATTTTGGTACAATCTTATTCGTAAATTCACTCATGAATGCATGCACACTAACTTTTTCTATAACTAAATCACAACGCTTTCCAATTTTTCCATCTTTTACAGAATAGTTAACATTCTTAAATCTTTAACATCAACTAATTATTTTCCAAAATCATTATCAACACTTTTATGCATGCAAACTCTTAAGAATGAAAGATTTCCACAACTAGTGTATTGTCCAGAAATACAAGAACTTAAATAAAATATTTTTCCATTAAATCTTTCACAAAACAAACTTGATATAAACTCCCTTATTGTTTCAAGTGGCATATTAATACCACATTCCTGCATAATCATGTTAGCATGCAAAGTACAACGTATATATCAAAAAACATCATAAAATAATGAAATTAAACATGTGTTTTACAAAAATAAGATATTCGTTGCTTATTGACTATACACAATGAGGGCTTTACAGCATTTTCAAAGACCTTAACTTAATATACGATTATTAGTAACACTAAATCACCACAAAATTTTCTATAAAATTCAGTTTGTATTGTATCTAATAGGTGTTTTGGGTGAGGATCGCGAACTTTGGACCCCACCCCTAATTTTAAAACATCTCTAGCATTAGATGAAATCCTAGTATTATCATGCCAATATTTTTTATCAAAGATTTAACTTCAACATTCAGTTTCATATCAGGCTGCTAGAGTCGACCACTGAAACTCCAACAATGGTTGATAGAATCATTTTCTATACTTTCTCTTCTTTTTGCTGCTCTTACCAATGTTTTAGGATGTATTTTTAAAACTTCACTAACAATGTTAGAGAAAAATACCGAGTTTGGACATATGGCTAATGACTTTTTTTGCAGAATCTTTTGACGAAATTAAAACCCATTTTAGATGAGACAGTGCAGATTCCAAATATGTAATTTTTTGTACAATTGGATTTTTTTTTAATTTTTTCAATTAATTTCTAATGAAACTGGTCCATAAACTTTAAATATCATGGTTTTTTACTATTTTAATAACTTTTGATCAACATAATATTTTGACGAACAAATTGCATGAGAACATACTTCAGACAATTCTTTTCAATTTAAAAAAAAATAAAAAAATGATAAGTTTAGGTCATCTTATGCGTGTCGTACATAATGATTTTTCAAAACAACAAATATGGCTAATAAAAATTTAAGAAAAATAAAAAATTCAATAAAAAATTACAAAAAATATTGAAAACGTGCTTCAGTGAGTCACAAATCTTTTCCCAAAAGGATTTAGAAAAATATGATAATTTAGGTCAAAATATGGATGTCGTACACGTGCATGGTATGGTAAAAAAATGACTTTTAAACAATGGTTTTTAGAAACGCCTATTGAAACTCAATTTGTACCTTCTAGGTATTGAAATAAATTACATATTTGGAAACTAGACTCCGAGTACTACATTTTATGATCAGTGACTTTGTTGAAGATTTCATCTCTAAGTGCTTCAAATTTTAAGGTCAAATGTGTCAAATTCTAAAAATCAAGGAAAACACTTCCACTTTTTGGCCAAAAAGTGGACTCAACTTCTTGCCAACACTTAGATAGACCACTTGGTGTAAGTCATGGTATAGATGAGCAAGCATACAACCCCACACATACTGAGTGCCATGAGCAATCATGCTCTCCAAAATTCGCTCCCATCCAACTGAGAGTCCCTTTGACTTGCAGTCAGAACAAATGAGCCCTCCAATAAATCCAGCTAGAACAGATGACAATGTGGCATACACATCTACCATATCCCTCCAGGGAATCTAGTAACCACATATCTGATCATCCTCAAAAAAATTGCGTAGGGCATCAGTCCCTCCCTGCTCTTGAGAATCATATAGGACAAGCTCTCCAACCATGGGTATTTGCTAAATTCGATACACATCCTCTGGAGTAATTGTGATCTCACCAGTGGGAAAATGAAAGGTGTTATGCTCACTATACCACCTCTCTACTAAAGTTGTCAACAAATCCCTGTTGATCCTAATCTGGGGCATATCAGTTAGGGATGACAATCTGCATCGTGCGATCACAATCCCATCAAGCGACGTCAAGTGTGGAATCAAATCCCACATCCTGGGAAAATGCTCTCTAATCTGCAAACTCATCAATGACTCCTATCATCACAAAATCGCAAATCAGTCAATCGACATCAATCATCTTATCAATCAATCAAAATCAATCAGTTTATCAATCTAATAAGCTTAGGTGAGATTTTGATCAAATCTCGTGAGAATCAATTAATTTTAACCTCGAATATCATGAGGTTCATCAATCAATCAACCTTGCCTATCATGAGAATTATCAATCAATTCAATCTCGCCTATCATGAGATCAACCAAATAATCAATGCACATTGCTTATCATGAGGTTAATCAATCAATCAACCTATAATTGATCCTCACCTATCTTGAGGTCAATTATCATTATCCTATCATTGAATCTCACCTATCATGAGATCAATGGAAATCTAACCTATCAACATCATCAATCATCATCAAATCAAAGGTTGACGTGATCAAACATCATCAAAATCAAGGGGTCTAATCAACAAAATCATCAATTTGGTCTAAAATCTCACCAATGCGCTACAACAGTCTTTCTATGCGCTGAAAAACTCTATGCACTAGAAAAATTCATCAATGTGCTAGAAGAAAGTTCTAATGTGTTGAAGTATCCAATGCACCATTACATTTGATCTATGTGTTGGAATAGAGTCCCTATGTGTTGAAACACCCTATGTGCTACACCATTTAATCTATGTGCTAAATCAATTCACCTATGCGCTACTTCGGTACTTCTATGCCCTAATTCAGGTCACCTACGTGCTAAATCGGTCAGTCAATGTGCTAATCTATTCACCCTAAGTGCTAATCTATTTTATGCGTCATTATAGTTAATGAATGCACTATTGCGGTAATCCTATGTGCTAAAGTAACAAAATATGATTTTAAAACGTGAAAAACAAGTGGGAAAATAACTTGCACAAATTATGAGAGAGGTTTTCAGGGTACATAGCGAAGGACCGTACACCGTCGAGTGGTTGTGACACCTGACCCACTCGAACCGATGTGTGTGGTAAGGGATCACCATTTCGCCAAATTTACACAAATCACTCACACACTCTCAAGTTTTCAAATTGCAAATGCTCAAATGAACTTCTAATCCAACTTTTTAACCTTTTTAAGGTTAATTAAGTGGCATTTTTATGGGGTTGTTTTATTTTATTTTTAGATGGACTTTAATTCATCAAATCATCACCAGGTGACTTTAACATGATTTTTTGGGAGATAGATCATTTTTGAATCATAAAATTTTGAGATCATCATCAAATCTTCGAAAAATCATCAAAATTTTCAAAAATCCAAAAAAATCCAAAAAGTTCATAAATTCACCAATTTATCTCTTGAGGGGGCATATATCCATCATCACTTAAAAATCAACATTTGGGGCATCGAAAAAAAGTTTTGTCAACATCAACAGTGAATTTTTCTTTGAAGCAATGTGTAAACACATTACATCAAAGAGGGGCAAAATATATACACCTAAAATCAGTCAAGACAATTAATTAATTAAATACTAGCTATTTAATTAATGAACTCCTTTATTTAATTAATCAATTTATTTATATAGTTCACACTTTTCTAATTCTTCATCATAAACCTCATTCTTCTAAATTTAATTAAATAAACAAATGCCTATAGTTTGTTTCTATTTAATTAAATATCTTCTCACTAAGTTTGAATAATTTCAAATTAAAAATTAGTCACATGTCTACAACACTTTTGACCATGTCATCAAATTTCACATGTAATTAAATATGACTAATATTTAATTACATTATTTTCAACCAATATCTTCAGCAAATTTTTAACACATGGTCTTTTTCTCACACACTTTATTCCTTCATCCATTTGGGATGTTGTCTTTGGTCAAGGGAACATCCTTCTTGATTCTTTCCATCTCCATTGTTCATCCCTCATGTTTGAATCTAGACCGGTGATCGTTGCCACATCACAAGATGCTTTGAAAATTCTATAAATACAACCCTTTGCTACAACATTTATCATCCATATTTGAGCAAACTTATTATGCAGGAATAGCTTTGGAGCATTGGAGCATTTGGAGTTTATAGTTAGTATTGTAGTATCATGTTAAACTAGGATCGTGTCTTGCTTTATAGTTGCATTTTATTCCATCATATCAATCGTTATTTGAGCATATGCAAAATCATTTTAGCTTCTTATCACAACATTTGCATCACATAAGTTAGCATCATTATCCATTTGTCAACATCACCATTATCATAACATCATGGCTTTTGTCACATAGTTTCATATAGGAACTTAGATTTCTTGCATTTTGAATAGCATCTTATTTTTCAAGTTGTCATTCTAACAACCATAGTGCACATATAAAATATGAGAGCCAAATGGTTTAATGAATCCTTGAGAATAGAGAACAATGGAACGTTTTTAGAGATTTGTTTAGCTACAATTTAGAGTAGTTTCTTTGATTCAAATCTTTAATATAATATGTCTCATTGATGTTTGTGTGCTTTAGTATTGATTTGTTAATCTCCCACATTTCACACACACACTCCCTACTACCACATTTGACACAAAAATGCTTCCATTGCTCCAATTCAATTGGTTGTTCCCAAATACCATGACCCATCTTTAGATGCAAGGTCCTTGGTAGAGGTCAGATGGAGATTAGTTTCATCCGCACAATGAAGGCAGCATCTCATCCCCCACGTCCAATTCTAGAACAACTCCAAGCTCAGATCTAATCTTCTGAAGGCAATCAACCGTCCAATACTCCAATGGGAGATTATAGAGTCGAATCTAGTATTCCTCCTTAGCGGGGGCCATGTTCTTTGGATTGAAATTTGGGGTCCACTTTTTTGTGTATATCAAGTGGCTTCCCATCCTCCAGATAGGGTGAGATAAGACCTCAGACCTACTTTGGTAGCTTTTGAAGTCCACCATGAAGAATCCTTTCGAGAGGAAGGTAATTGTGGATACTGTAAGCCAAATTTGTAAAATCCAGTCCTAAATATCGTGCCTTGTAGGTTTGTGCCCTATGACTCTCCCAATGAGAGCCAGGTCCTGCAACATCTTTATATCTCCTTCGACCACCTCTGAGATGCTTACTTCTAAGGGTTGGTCCAAATATTCTAGGATTTGCTAGTCCCCTGGATCTTCCCATTTTTCTTTTGTTCTCCTTTACTTTGGGAGACATTTGTTAGTCCTGCATGCTACAAGCCATTTTAATTCAAATTGGATTGTCTGTTGGTGGTGTCAGACAGATTTTGAATATTCTCTAACATATAAGAGTGTGAATAGTTACTTGTTTTTTAGACAAATATAAATCATTTATAAAACACTTTTTTATCTATAGAGTGGTTGGATAGACTTTGTTTACTTCATGGATAAAAATTGTTTTACAATTGAATATTAAGACGCTCCACTGTGATACCTACCGAAAAACTACTTTTGTTGCCACTATTAAACCTTCTCCCCTATTAAACCCTCTCCCCTAATACAACCTGCAAAATGTGTAGTTTAAAGTTTAAAATACGATCGTACACCCAGGAACTTCTTATTATCAAAGTCTACGGCCAAAATAAATGAATTGCAACACAAAGTCTTGCGTCCAACCAAAAAAACTCTACTTTGTTTTTTAAAGTCAACACGTATTCAATAATTATTAAAAGTGAGCATTAACAATAGCTCAAATTCTTCAGCGGAAGAGTTCAACTCTCATTGAAAGCGCAGTTGTCTTACAGCTATCGTTTCTCTTTGGCCTCGTGGTTCTATAACTTTTTGGCATTGGTTCCCAGAAACTGGAACAGCTGTTCATTCCATGTTCGTTATCATGTAGTGCTGTATAATTGTACGAGCTCTTGCTTTGAGTTGGCCATCTGCACACTTAAAATATCAATAACTGTAGATTGCGCGTTCAGATGTAATATGTTGTACAATTTGTGCTCCACCGAAATTAAATGACCGTGCTAAAGTCAAATGAATTTGTCCACTGCATAGTGCAGACCAATGAAAACAGTTAACGAGACAGATAGGTGCTCAGAGGAATATTTATGGGGGAGTAGTTGTATTCTCATGGTTTTAATGGATGTAGAACATCTTAATTTTACATTTTTCATAAATTTTAAATCATTCTTATTTTTTGTCAGTAATTTAGTTGGTAAGTCCTTTCATTATAATTAAGTTTTTGGGTCCACATCATCAAATATGGTATTTCATTAGTATGTTTTTTGGTTGAGATGTTCAGAAAGAAAGATTTAGGCAAAAAAAATTTAGATCAACAATATATTAAATCATGTTTTATTGATTATTTGATGTGACATTCCATGATTTATGGTTTTTTTAGATTTAAAGAATACATGTTATTCATTTATAAATATTTACAATAAACACTAACAACTTTAAAATTACAACTAATAATGATATATTATTAAAAATATTAGACATTAAATCAACAAATGTTATCTATAACAATATTAAAACATTCTCGACGACTACTGGATCATCTTCCCTCCGCATTATCAAAGGAAGGTAAAATATCATTTGCATAAGTAATTGAGTTGTATTAAGAACATTACTACTTATATGAGAACACAGATTTAAATTGCAACACGAGATAGACATACTAATCACAAATGTGTGTTTGATGATCACAGTTAAAAATTGGCCGCTTTCCAAATATGGTACCGAAGAAACCAATAAATGAATTGCCAAAAGTCTCTCAAATGGAGACTGACAGTTCACAGCCCACATGATGATTTCGTACAAAGTGGAATTCCAACCAGACATTCATTATAGAGACTCGAAACAGTCAAAAAACAACAGTCTTTCACCTGCCCTCTCCATAAATGAATATAAATCCAATACAGAATTGGGTGATACGAGTTAGAGCTCATGTGAGTGTCGGTGGCTAGGTTAGATAGCTTTAAAGAGAGAGAGGCGTAAGCGCATTAAATTTGGAGTAGCGGGGTACTATAAAGTTTGTAGTAGCTACTGTCATTTCATGCCCATATCGATCTCTGTAAATCAATTCCATTGTGAGAAGTGAGAAGACAATGGCAATACTTGTTGGGTCGCTTGTCGGATTGCTCGTTATATTATCATGCTGCTCTTGTGATGTCCAAGCAGCGTCTGCCTACTTCGTGTTTGGAGATTCACTGGTAGACAGTGGCAACAACAATTACGTCGCCACTACTGCTAGAGCCAACAGCTATCCTTACGGAATAGATTATCCCACTGGTAGACCTACCGGCCGATTCTCCAATGGGCTCAATATAGCGGATTTTATAAGTATGTATTAAGTTGAATTCCCAAAATGTACATTGCAGTTTTAATTTTCTTCATTCTGTATCTTATTTTGCATCATTAATGAAGTTAGATAAAATGATGAGGGTGACGTTAAATGTAAAACTACTGTGTGAATTGCAGGCAGGAAGCTGGGGGCAGAGTCTGTGCTTCCGTATTTGAGTCCTTCACTTAACGGAAATGCATTGCTCAGGGGTGCTAATTTCGCTTCTGCAGGCGTTGGGATTCTAAACGACACTGGAGTGCAATTCGTACGAATAATTTTTTATTATATTCTACTGACCAATATTCATTGTACTTCTTCCAAGAAGAATTAATCAGGATTACTTCTGTTTGCAGGCAAATATTATCAGGATGCAACAGCAATTCCAGAATTTTGTTCAATATAAAAACAGGGTGGCGCAGATCCTCGGAGTTGCTCAAACTGACAGACTTGTTGCGGAGGGTCTCATGTCGATTACTCTTGGAGGAAATGATTACGTCAATAACTACTACCTTCTTCCTGTCTCAGCCCGATCCGTTCAATTTACATTACCGGCTTACACTCAGTTTATAATCTCGGAATATAAGAAAATTCTCAGGGTAAATTTCATGTTCTTTACATTTTTGCAATTGATTAGCAGAGTATATTTGAAAGTATTGATGAAATGTCTGTTGTTACAATTCTATGCAGAAAATGTACGACTTGGGAGGCAGAAGAATTCTGGTAACATCAACTGGGCCATTGGGGTGTGCTCCTGGAGTAAAGGCCAGCAGGTCTCGTAATGGCGAATGCGTTGCAGAACTTCAGCAAGCTGCTTCGCTTTTTAACTTGCAGCTTAAATCTATTATAAATCAACTCAACACGGAGGTTTCTGCTCAAGCTTTCACCTTTGCCGACAGCTACTCAATGAACATGGGCTTATTCAATAATCCTGCAGCACATGGTAAAGCTAACCTTATTTGCTCTTTCTCTCAACACATTTATAGTATTGTCCATTAAAATGCCCGGTATTCTAAATCTCATGGTGTTTGTAATCATAGGGTTTGTGAATACGGCGGATGCATGTTGCGGACAAGGAAATTATAATGGAGTCGGCCTCTGCACCGCGGCTTCAAATCTGTGTAGAAACAGAGATATTTACTTGTTCTGGGACAATTACCATCCCTCTCAAAAGGCTAACGGAATCATCGTTGACGAGTTTTTTAAGGGCTCATCTTCTGTTATGAGCCCTCTTAACCTCAGACAGATGATGAAGCTAGACAACTAAGAATGCTCCATGGACCAAGTTTCCCATATATTTTCGACCCTTTTTAAATTGTGCTCAAAAGCATTCGTTCCCATCATTTATAATTATGAATTTATATAAATAAATGTTCTGTAACAGAACTTCGATGCAACTATTACAGAATTAGACAATACTTTGTAGAACTCTGAAAAAATGTTATTCATAGGTTTGCACTATCTGAAGCTGAATATATGTTTTCTACTTTGTTACTTGTTCATCGCACGCCAAATTAATCATCCAAAATTTGTAGAGTATTAAATCTTTTCAAGAAAAGATTGAATATTGCAATATAGTCTTTAATCTTCATTTATGAGTCTATAATTATTGTCTTGATCTACCATTCATAATTAATTTTAATATTAAAAGTAGTTAGTTTTCAGGTATATTTCTACAACAATAAATTCTTCTTCAAAAACAATAAATTCTTGTTCAAAAATGATAAATTTATACATATGGGCATGGAGTATAATTAGTGTATTAAGATATATTATTTATAATTGAAGATGATGAGTTTTAAAATCTGGATGTTGGTTTTTTAAATGATTCATCTGAAATCACATTATCTTCTTCAATAAAATTCATCTATTAATGTGATTTAAGATGAACTGTTTAACCAAGAACAACAATATAGTTGGAATCCTGACCAAATGTACAAGATTTGGTGTGCTCTAAACGCATAGAAGAGAAAATAAATGCACATCCTACACATTTTGGAATTGTCATACAGCTAGTAGTTAGTTTTCAGGTATATTTCTACAACAATAAATTTTTATTCAAAAACAATAAATTCTTGTTCAAAAATGATAAATTTATACAATATCGACATGGACCATAATTATTGTATTAAGGTATATTATTTATAATTGAAGATTAGAATTAAGACGAGTTTAAAAATCTGAATGTTGATTTTTTAGGGGATTCATCTGAAATCACATTATCTTCTTCAATAACATTCATCTATTAATGTGATTTAAGATGAACTGTTTAACCAAGAACAACAATATAACTGAAATCCTGACCAAATGTACAAAATTTTATAGAAGAGAAAATAAATGCATATCTGCACATTTTGGAATTGTCATACAGCTATCACCACTCAGACGCGATAGCAACACGTCTATAACCCATCGCTAGACTCACGTCAATTTTGCAATATGCTCAGGAACTTTTTGAATGGTACTCCGACCAGAACATATTGGCATGCTGATTTTAGATGCTCTATACATGCAACCCATGAGAATAGGTGGAGAAATCACATGAATGAACCATCGCCACTCAGACATTTGGTAGACAGCTTAGCACATTTGAAATCTGCACGACTTAATTGGCAGACACACCACAGACACGGGCATTTTGTGTTTTTGACAGTGGCTAATCCATAGAAAGCGGCTAAACTAAAAGCCTTCCATGTTCCAATTAGGCTGTGCGCCAATCATGAATCTTACGCTAGTTGCACGATCATTCTAACTTGCAAGGTGGTTAATCCTCCCGTTAATCCTTAAGGCAGCAATGTCTTCTATGCCTTACCTTAATTAAGATGAGCAGACTTTTTGACAAACGCTTCAAAGAAATGTGGTCTTATGGATTACAACTAGCAACTAGCAATTGCACCTTGGTGTGCAATGGGTACGCCGAAGAGCTGTGTGGAAGGTTAAGTACGAAAAAATATGATTTTTTTTGGGTATATATTTATGTAATACATAAGGTCAATACAGCCAGAATCAAAATAACACGTGCAAAAACTGGATCCTTCATCAGAAAAAGCATTACCCCTTTGAAACCAAATAAAAGGAAAACCAAATGTCATAATACCTTGCAAAACAGAAGCTTACATTTCTAAATGCACAGTTACAGGGAACTATCTACTCACATTACATAATTAAAAACATAGATGTCAGGTGCAAAGACTCGGTCTTGCTCACATTACATAATTAAAAACACATATGTCAGGTACAAAGGACTTGGTCTTGAATTTATTATGTAAACAGCTAGTTTTAAACAACTTCGTAGTGCAAGAATATAAGAATCTCTACTGTACTGCCACTTTTCATATTGGTTGCCACTTAAAAAAGATAATTACAAACTATTTAAAATGAACCTATTTCCCCAGAAGTTCTGCCTATGCTATTTCCAGTGGCTGTAAGAACTCTCTTTTTAGGGGGTTCTTGGCTGTGAACAGCATTACAGATAATTTTGGTTTAGAATTATATCTTTTGGGGGGATTAAATTTAAAGAGCTTTGGCTGTGACCAGCATTACAGGTAATTTTGATTTAGAATTCTATCTTTTGCGGGGGATTAAATTTTAAGAGCCTTGGTTGTGACTAGGTAATTTTGTTTGAGAATTCTATCTTTTGGGGGATTAAATTTTCAGAACTTTGGTTGTGAGGTAGTTTTGTTTTAGAATTCTCTCTTTTAAAGGGTTTTAAGGTAGTGGGTAGCAACTCCTGTATAGAGATCATAATTTTTAAATATCAAATAGTTCAATAATAATAAATATGAGATAATTACTTATCACCATTGATGGTTTGATCGTTAGATTTTTCTTGTTTGAGTAGAGCACACAAAAGCTTTGAAAAAAATTACAGGGCATACCGTAGATAAATTTTTTATTTTAGCACTAGGAACTGTTTATCTCATGTTCCCAGGATATGTCTGGAGAATTTCAGCTGCCTGGACAAGTTTTATGTCTGTTTTTATATTGTGGGTTTATAATCTCTAATTTGGAAAATAAAATCACATTATATAAGGTATTCTCTCAAGAAATATGATAATCTTGTAAGTAAATTCCTGCTAATATATAGATACTTTAAATGAATTATACATTAGAAGATGCTTTAAATGAATTACACATTAGAAGTTACTGAAACTGTTTTCAAGTCATATGGTTGACAAATTTGTGGAAAAACCAGCCATAAATTTCCACCAAATTTGCAATCTCATTATTCTTTATGCGAGTGCTTAATGGGAGAATAAATCTATGGAATCTATCAAGGTAGCTGTTATTATTCTTCTAATGTTGTAGCATATGGAACGATTTCAGAAAAATGAGCATCACCTAGATACAATGATTTATATTCTTCTTTATGTAGGTGCTTAAGTCACTGTTTATGCAAGTGCTTGACGAGAGGATAAATTTATGAAATTTATCAAGGTCACTGTTTATATTCTTCTACTGTAGCACTTGAGACACAATTTCAGATAAATGAGATTCATGAGATAGGTTTGTGTGAACCGATGCTCATGAAATGAGTCAATGAGTTTAACTCAAAAACTATACAGTTGAAATCTGATATGAATTAGAATTATATCCTGTAGTTTTTACATTCTTAAATTTTAATACAGATATCAATGAAAGTTCTCAATTTCATTTTCACAAAAATATCATGTTTGAGATAGATATTAATCCATTTTGTGTCTTCTCTTTTCATTTTTCTCAGGAGAGATTCCAAACTGTATGGTATCCTCAAAGGAATCAGACCTTACCTTGTTGAAATGATTGATTACCAAAGAATGGACCAAAGCTATACAGGAGTCTGTTTGCAAGAGCCAGGCCAGAACTGATACTGAACTTCACTTTCAGATAATAATGAGTGGATAGGAGATATCATAATTTCTTTGCTCAATGATTACTATGTGTACACTGTGCAATCACCATGTCAGAGATTTTTTGTTTTCTTTCTATGTGTATAGCTGCTTTGGACTCTCAGTGAATCAAAGCTAGCAAAGTCTTCCATGTGTCCAATCTGAGATTCCAAGAGATAAACCTTTGCCCCACTGTTGAGGTACGCAGATTGAGTTTCCCATGGAAACAATCATCATTCTTGTTTATATATATGATTTGATGTGCCCTCTACAGAGATGATCCAGGAAATTATAGACTTGTAAATATTTTATTGAACTAAATTCAAATAATAATACAAACTGTGCTTATGGAATGTGCGTAAATACCATGGGATTCTCTGCGAGTTGGGTTTGCCTTGCTTATGGTATATGTGTGAATTGGTTTCCTTAGACGAATGACATAATTGTCCTTACGATTGTTGTCTGGGGGCCAACAGTGGTTACATGTTCAGAGCCCGCGATTCTGTACATGTAAGGTTCTTCCTACTGTATACAAATATTTACAGGCCAAGGCCTGAAGATAACACAATAAATATACCTCTCAAAAGTAGAGTGCAGCCCAGGGCTTTGAGAAATGTGCACAATTTTCTTCACAACCACATCAGCAACAAACTTGAAATATGTTGGAATAAGGATCGCTGCCAAGTTCCATCAGTTACTGCCCTCATTTAAAGCTAACACAAATTTGAACACTCTGCCATTATATATGATTTGAAACCACCATGCAAATGATCTGTAACACACAACATGATAGTGAACAAGAAGAAATACTGAGATGCAGAGTGGTGTCAAGAGGCAGTGAGTAGAATGGAATGTAAATGGAGACTTGATGGAGGCAACGAGTGATCTTGGGAATATGGCTTCCATTATGAGGAATAAAATTAGCTTGTGAGTAAGCCATTTGATCTATGTAGGAAAACAGAAATTGGGAATGAGTTGTGTGGAAAGGGAGGAGGAAGGTGTGCGTATATAGCAGCAGCCTGCGAAGAATTTGTCCGTCAATGCTTTGAATGTCGTCAAGATTGTTTAGTTTCACGATACACTTAGAAGAAGCCTGTGACAAAGACCTAGAATTAGACCTAACAGCAGAGCACCCTAGTTTGTTTGATTTTGATGCAGAAACAGAGCACCCTTCCACTTTAACAGCATAATTTTATAAAGGTCCCAAAATAAAGCATTCCATTATCTCATTATTTTCAAGAGAAAAAAGTACATACCCATAGCAAAAAGGGGGCTGAAACATTCGCATAAGGAAGGAGTGGATACGATTTCACTTCCCTTCGCTTATATATACGTCACCTAAACTCCAAACCCTTACTACTCCAGCTCAGATTCATTAACCTTGAGAAAATATAGTAAACACACAAAATCTATGTTTGCTTTCAAAAAGACCTCCGATTATATTATTGTATGCGTGTGGATAAACCCTAGCGTCTGCTACATACCTGTAAAGAAGCCACCGCCTGGGATTAAAAAGAATCACTCTGTCAAACGAGAACCCTTCAGAAGTAACCCAACTTTGTCAAAGGGGATGAATACTACAGCTGGAAGCAAAGTAGTTGCACCAAGGCGCATAATATTTGAAACTCCAACTAAATCTATAAAAAAGATTCCATGACAAGATCTTACACCTACGAAAAAAATTGTTACAGTGATTGAAAAATAGGTATAAAGTGGGGCTTGTTGAAAAAGCCGAAAAAAATTGCAAGTTGATGTAATATGTGGAAGTATGAATCATAGACAAGGAAACAAAGCATTTTTCAAGATTTAATAGCGTCCAATTAATGTAAAAGGACAGTTGTTGCGAATAACATTGACAACAAATATTCACACCGCCTCGTATACATTAAAAAATGACATTCGTAGTTTTGATGTATACGGAAAAGTGAACGGTGGAGATTAATTTTAGCACCTTGACGGGTCTCTCGGGCTTTGTGAACCATTGACGGAAAAGTGAGCTTGGAAAGCTCAATGAGGGACACGCCTTCGGCATAATTAACATATTTATCTTTATGGAATTACAATTTATTACATTAACATATTATTTTTTAATAATATTATTTCCACAGTTCATAATAATTAGTATTCAAGATTTCAGGATATGTGTGTAAATTTTTACATCAACATTTTGTATCATATTCCATGATCCATAAACTGTTTGCACATAGTTCATGGATCATGGAGTATGATCCGAAACGTTGATGTAAAAATTTGCACATAGTGTATGCATAAATCTTGAATACTAAATATTTATCTTTATGAATTAGAATTATATATTTATTTTTAGAATAATATATGTAAAAAATGTTAAGATATCATCCTCATGTGTTTATTATATTTATATTACACATTTAGTCAAAAATAAGTGTCTTAAAATGATATATTTAAGTGTCTTTTACATATGTTTTTTAAAGATAGGTATGCTAGTATAGGGGAGAGGATCTAATAATTGAGCACTCTAAATTTGTGTCTCTCAAAACTTTAGGTGACAATTTCAAATCACTCTCAATTCTCTAAGGTTTCAAGCCCTTATCATCAAATATGATGCCACATCAACATAATTTTTGTTGATGTCCAAAAAGGCTCAAAAAAAAAGTTAAATGAGTAGTTGTGCACTAATTTGCGTTTTATTGGTGTGTTGATATGACATTACATGATTTGTTGCTTTATAGTTCTAAGGAGTACATTTCTTTCAATTATGAGTATTCATGATCAACACTACCAACTTTAAAGTCACAACTACTAGTGTTACATTATTAAAAGTATTGGGCATTAAATCAACAAATGCTTTCACAACTATTTGAACATGCTCAAGTAGTGGGTCCTCTACCTTAAATATATTAAATGCATCCACTCAAAATCTTCCAAAAGTCATTAAATTTATTTTATAATACTTTCTAATTGAAGCCTTACTACTAAAAGAAATTGTTGCAAAGAATGAGAAAATGATGACTATTATAACAAGGAGGACAATAACAACTTTAATCAAGATTCATCAAATATTAGATTTTTTGTTTTCTTGACCAAAGATTACAAAAGTAAGTCAATATTTGAGCTTTTAGACTTTTTAAAATATTAGTGATACATAAAATTATAGAATCATAGACTACTTCTCAATACTTAGGTTCACCACTTCATCATTTTTGTGACTTTCTGTATAGAATTAAAAAATATATATTATTAACAAAACTTTAATCTTATGCAATCTATGATATAATTCTAACTAATTTTGACATACTTCATGCATACTATCAATCTTGATTTGTTTTATTTATTTAAGATTTAGATTATTTTATTTCAAAATTATTTTAAAATCATTTACAAATATGTAGTACAAAAAACATTTTGAAGTCAAAATTTTTAGATACTACTTAAAAATTATTTTATTGCCTAATAATACACTTAAATTACATGACAATTTAATTTTTTTCTTTTAAATTACTATTCTTTCTATTTTATATTTTTTTATTTCTTTAGAAATATAATAAATAGTGTGTATATATATATATAGCTTATCGTTTTATTTATCAAATAGATAAAACCTACATACTTATCCTATCTACTAAAATATATTTAAAGTATTGAAAATTTTAAATACTATTTTATTTCTACTTGACTCGACAATTTTACTTACTATTTTATATAAAGTATCAATTTTTTTAAAAAAATAAATAAAAATGTAAAGATTTAAATTATTATGTTGAAGGTATTCCCTATATGAACCTAATTGGCTAACTTATGTGATCAATGGTCCACAATAATGGAGAGGTCCATACAAGATGATTACAACATCTAGAACCATTGGATCATTTTTTTCTTTTCAATTTTATTATTATTATATCATTATTATCTTATTATCTTACCTTATCTTATCCTTACTTTTTTATTTTATACTTATTATTTAAATAATTATTAATTATTATATGATTATATTATATTTAAATTATTAATACTATTTAATATTATATAATAAATAATAAAAATATTTATAAATTATATTAACATTATTTAATAATTATAAAAAAAATACTTTTATATATAATTATATTATATTTAAATTATTAATCAATAATATATATTATTTAAAGTTTATTTAATATTATATAATAAATAATAAATTAATTTAATATTATTTTTCAATTAGAGAAATATTTATTTTAGTTAATAATTAAGTTTGTAAATAATGTATAAATATAATAGAAAAATTTAGATTAAATTTAATTTAATATGGTTGTTGGATAGAAAATCAAAGCTAATGATAATTTATTTTAGAATGTAATTATCAACACACAAAAGTTATTAGAAGAGTGTGAGGTTGTATGGGTCTTAGGAGGACTTGACCTCATAATGTATAAATATTCAATAACATCTAATCAAAATAGTACCTTCATAGTCATAAGGTTGTATGTGAAACTAAAGCAAAGAAAGTATGGGTATAAGAAACATAATGGCATAGTGTAATTTAAGACTTCCAAAGGTGAGAAACAAGTATAGACAAGAGAAGTATGAAAAAAGATACAGTAGATCAATTGTAATGGAATCAAACCAACAAATATTTTGTAACTTCATACATATTCAATGAAAAATGACACATCATATGCAAATTCCAAGTAGCTTCCTCCCTTGGCACTCTCTCCTCTACAAAATCCAACATACCAATTAGTACAATTATGAATGACATACATTCAAATATCATAGTTGTAAATATTTTATATTCAAATTCCTTAGATGACTTCTATTTTGACAAGTATAAGGGGATAAGGGCACTAAAGCATAGTACATATGTGACAAAAAATACTGTAGTACATTGGTAATTACAAATAAACTTTAATATTTTGTAAAAACTATTACAACTATTACCATTGGTATACATATTTATCAAAGATATAGCCACAATACTAGGTGTCAAGGTCTATGTCAACATCTTTGTTGATGCGTTAATTAAAAAAATAATCCACAAATCTCCACATGGATATACTCATATACTTGCAAGATTTGAATGCCATACCTCAATCTCCCTATCTCTGTCTATCCCCCCCTCTCTCTCCCCTCTTTTCTCTCCTCATCCTCTACCTAAATCTCTCTTCCTTTTTCTCCCTCCCTCTCTCAATATCCCCCTCTCTATATCTCTCCCCATCTCTCCCTCCCTTGCTCCCTCCATATCCCCTATCTATCTCTCTATCTCTACGAGTCTCTCTCCCTTTCTCTTCCTATATATCTCTATCTCTCTCTTTCACTTCCCATATATCTCTATCTCTCCCTTTTTCTCTCTCACTCTCTCTATCTCCCCTATTTCTCTCCCTCTATGTAACACTTGAAAAAGACTACTCACATGCTAATAAGTGTTTCCAAGAACTTTTACACATTCCAAGTAAAGTAAAAGTAAATCAAGCATACAACATGAACTATCCATAAGAGCTCAAAAAGCAAGTACAATAATGAACTTCATTTCATGTATCAAGATGGAATACAACACATCCATTTCAAGGTTGTACATCAAGAATCTTACATCAATACATCTATTTCCATGTCACATCAATGAGCTTTCATCAATACATCTATTTCAATGTTGCATCAATAAAACTTCATTAAACCATCTATTTCAATGTTACATCAATACATTTCAAAGTAAAGTTACATTTTAAAATGGGCTATGTAAGCCATACAAATTAATACAAGAGTACATCCATAGCATAAAGATTCACTGATCCTCAACCACCTTGACACCACAGGTCTTCTTGCAAGTTGAGGCCAAGACTGTGATTAAGGTGCCTTTTCCGCCCAACCACAAAGTACATCAATTCCCCGGGTCCTTCCTAACTCAAAGAAAACCCTGGCCCTGCACGAGGAGCCTAGAAACCTGGAATAATAAAGTAGGAGGGAACTCTTGATGCATGCCTGATGCCTATATATGCATTCCTATACTAGGAAAACATATTTCTTGCATATAGGATGTGGCTGAAACATATAAAAATTCTAGGCTTTTTGATTAATCCATCTATTTCAATGGTACATTTGCTTAGCCAACCATTAAAACATAAAATGCTAGTTTATGAAAAGGCTAAACTACCATCTTTGTGTGCCCACATTCAGCATCCCGTCCTGGAAGTTTCTCATAAAGAAAACATATAATGCATTTCCCACATAAATTTCATTCAATACATTCACACATTTAAGAATTCTATCATAAAACACATTTTATTTACAAGTTTTCCAACTAATTTGCACAAGAACCATAATTCAACAAAAGAGAAAATATCTTGTAGCTAGTTTTATAGTTTACTATGCATTTTTACCAGCCATTCTTTTACATTCCAATAAAATAAAGCAAGTATAAGAATATGTGTTCATTTCTATGTGCATGTTAAATATCCAACATGTTTTATCTCTATTTGGTTGATTTAGTCTAAATAACTCATTTATGCAAATTTGAAAAAAAAACAAAATCCTCTCTAATCAGCAATATATGCATTTTCAGAAATTACATTTTTCCCATATATTATTTCAGTACACACACACATATATAAGAATACATTACACTAAATTTCATAATTAAATAAATACTAACATGAAATCCTATCAGCATACAACAAAAATTGTAATTGTTCCCAGCCCAATTCAAAACTATTCATTTCCCATCTCAGAGCTTGTGTAATCTAAAAATAAGAACATATATATATATATATATATATATATATATATATATATATATATATTCATATCCAAAATGGGTATGGATATATATATATAGTTATTCATATCCAAAATGGGCATGGATATTATATATATATATCAACATACATACTCAAAAAAAATTCAATACAAGAATAAAGTGTGGTTTTCAACAAGTTAATCATTTGAAATTAGACAATTATACTATTGGTATAAACCCAAATACATATAGGTGGAATTATTGCTTCTCATACTTATATATCTCAGACAATATACAATTATATACTCATATATAATACATATATATATATTATATGTATATATGTATGCATTAATTTGTATCTAACTGGCCACACAAAAAATATCCCAAATCTCACATTGGGGAATCAAAGGAATTAAGAGTTTCAAAAGGAGAGGATTAATGCCTATGAAGGTCGGCGCCCCCTCCACAGGTTGCGAACTATGGAGGGTGATGCCCCAATAGCGTAGCCCTTCCCAAAGGGGAGGGCACGGCTGGGGAAAGCCCCACAGTTTAGTTTTTATCTTCAAATTTTTAACTAACAACCAATCCAGCAATCATCAACACATTGCAATTTGATTTTAATTTATCATATATATAAAAATTCTGATATACTTATTATGTATTTATTTAAATATATATGTATATATATACATATACAGTTTAGTGTATGTATATATATATTTAACATTTACACAATCTGTACCAAGATTTCAATCTAAGAATCACACAGAAAACCCCAATTTGGGCATAAATTATTTAATACATAGAGGTTGCAAAATTATATGTAAATATATATATAAATGATTGGGAAGATTGTACAAATTTCACAACTATACCAGTAAATTTTGCACAACAGGCACTTCAAGTACAGAGATAATACATAGTAGTTTTCAAAAATGAATTCAATCTTTCAACAATATATTTACAAACAATCTTTCACACACTTTGAAAATTAATTTCATTGGAAGAGAATTAAAAACCTGGAAAAATTGCCTCGAGTTGAAATTCCCTTCTTCTTGTTCTTCTCCTGTTCTCACTTTCTTTAGAATTTGCTTTCTGGAGAATCTTCCTCTCCTTTCCTTTTCCCTGTATTTCTCTTCTTATTTCTACTACTTTTAATCTTCTAAAATATAAAACTTCTATTTGGTAGCCATTTTTAGTTATTTTGTAGAGCAATTCAAGAAGATTATCAAACAGTTGTGTGCTTTCCTATTATCAATTTCCTCTTTTTAAAGTTTTCTTTTGTTTTCCAAAACCTAATCTTGAAAAGAAGAAAATAATTAAAAAAAAAAATTATGCATGTTATTTTCCTTGATAAATAATAATAAAGAAAAAATTACATTTTAGTTGCAACTAAATACTTATCTTACGTAAACAGCTAGAAAATACCATTTCGAAATTGCAAAGAAATATTTATCTTTACTAAGCAATAAAGAAATATTATTTAATTGCAAATCAATTATTTATTCAAAATAAATAATAAGGAAATTTTATTCAATTGGGAATAAAAATAGTTATTCAAAATAACAAATCTTTATCATTTAATTGCATATTGAAACATTTAATTGAACTAAAATTACTCTTTTATCCTTTTACGCTTTTATTTCATAATTTAATTAATTTGATTAAACATTATAAAATTTGCAAACAATAAAACAGTCGGCCTAATTTAATTCTAAATGTATCTACATGATTCTAGGTGCTTGTGTGTGATCGAGAGATCCATTCCTGCTTTACCCTACTAAGAAGCTAGCCTCCTCTCCTCAATCACACCCTTGGTCTTCGACAACCTGTAGCTCAAGTACACTCAGGAACCCATTAATAAATTAGTATCTAGATAAAATCCAAATCAAAGCAACCTAATGCATTAACTCAAATATTACTATTCTATTTTGCTTCAATTTCAAAGTAAACCATATTCAGTACTTTTCAACTTTTCAAAATTAAAGGAAATATTTTCATATTTCATCACACCAAAAACACCATATTATGTATTATTTACTCTACCACACACATTCAGTCATATGTATATCAAATCCACACAAAGCCAAAAGCAAGCAGCATCAGAGTTCAAGACGTGACATCCTTCCCCACTTGGAAGAGACATGGTCTCGATGTCTTATTACAAACATCCACACAACAAAGTCTGAAACATCAGTGTATCATAAGTCTTAATATGAAGGAAATGAAAAGTATACTAGAATCTCAAATGTGGGAAAGATCTATCAATATCTTCTGCATTTTCCTAGGTGGCACTGTCCACCGAATATTGGTCCCCTTGGACCCTATACTGCACAATATCTTTGTTCTGCAACTTAACATTGTGCCTTTCGAGAATCCTGATGGGCTGTGTGTGTGTGAAATATGTAAAGCTAGCATCAACACAAAACTTAATGAAATGAATTATATTAAAGATTCAAAGCAAAGAAGCTACTCTAAATTACAATTTAACGAATCTTTCAAGAACCTCCCATAGTCCTCTATTCTTAATGATTCCTTTAACCTTTTGGCCCTCGCATTTCTATGTGCACAAAGGCTATTAGAATGACACTTAAGAAACAAGATTAGGATTCAACATGTATGCTTATTAAATTCCTACATGAAACTATATGATAAAAATGATGATGGATACTATGAATGAATGGTGGATGATTATGATGAATGGACAAATGGTGGAGGATACTAGATGGTAGTGATCTAATGATTCTATATATGATTCTACATATGCTCAAATGCAAACTTTAAATATGCTAATCTAAAATGCAACTATGATGCAAAGGATGAAATAAAATACAACTATGAAGCAAAGTGTTAGTCTAAGATTTAACTATGATGCAAAACATGACATAAAATGTAACTATAATACTCCATAATTCTCCCAAGCTCAAATGATATTCCTGCATGATAACTCTATTCAAAAGTGGATGCAAAATTCAATGCAAAAGGGTTGTATTTATAGCCTTTTCCAAGCATCTAGTGAGGTGGCAATGATCAACGGTCCAAATTTGAACAAGAAGAATGAATGGTGGAGATGGAGAGAATGAAGATGTTGTCCCCTTGACCAAAGACAACATGCCATTTGGATGGAAGAATCTCTTGACCAATGGGCAACATGCCATTTGGATGGAAGACTCAAGTGGGAAGAAAAGACCATGTGTTTGAAAATTGGTGGAAGTGTGTGAGGAATAAGCCATGTGCTTTTAAAATTGGTTGAAGATAATTCTAATTTAAAAATTATAATTATTTAATTTCATGTGACCTTGGTGAGGTGGCACAAAAATTTGTAGACATGTGCTTGAATTCCTAAACGAGATTAGTACAGATTAATTAAATAAAACAAGCTTAGGGAAATTTGTTTATTTAATTAATTTAGAAGAATATGATTTTAGATTTGGAGAATTAGAGAAGGGTGAACAATATAAATAAATTGAGAATTTATTTATATGTAGTCGAATATTAATTAAATAACTGGTATTTAATTAATTAAATGCCATGACCGTTTTAAGGTGTATACATTTTCCCCTCTTTGAAGTAATGTGTTTACATGTTACTTCAAAGAAAAATTTGATATTGATGCTAGAAAATGTTTTCAATGCCCCAAACGTTGATTTTCAGATACTGACGAATATATGCCCCCTCGAGAGATAAATCGGTGAAATTTGATTATTTGTCGATGATTTGATGATTGTGTGATGATGATCCAACGTTAAACCAATGATACTTTGATATCAAAAATGATTTACTACTCTCGAAAAATGATGTTTAAGCCACCAGGTGATGAAATGATTAATTTATGCCTTATGTTGCCTTCTTGTGTTTGATGTTTGATGATCGTGTTTCGTTGATAAATTTGATGATGCTAATGTGATAGTTGATGATTGACCTCATGATAGGTGAGGAACAATGATAGGATGATGATGGTTGACCTCATGATAGGTGATGATCAATGATAGGATGTTGATGATTGTCCTCATGATAGGTGAGGATAAATGATAGATTGATAATTGACCTCATGATAGGTGAGGATCAATGATAGATGAACCTCATGATAGGCGAGGTTGGATTGATTGATGAACCTCATGATAGGTGAGGTTGGATTGATTGATGAACCTCATGATAGGCGAGGTTGAATTGATAAATTGATGCTCACGAGATTTGATCAAAGTCTCACCAGAGTTGATTAGATTTGATTGATTTATTGATGTTGATTGATTGATAAGATTGTTGATTTGCGATATGTTTTGATCATAGGAGGATTTCTACATCTGGTGCAGGCAGATTCAAATTTGATTGGGCGATGTGGTTTGACTTTCTTGATTGATTGATATGCCCTAGTATACGATTGATTAATGTACTGAAACTTGATGATGTACCAAGACCTAATGTATACACTGATTCAGTCGAGTCATTGATGATGTCCTTCTTGTGTTCAGACTTTACGATACAGTGCCACTTTTTATATTGATATGTCTCATCATACTTTTGGATATCCTCGTACACTTTGACATTATGATTTTTGAGGTTATATAATATGTGGCGATTATTATGATCTATGTGTTGATATGATGATAGATGCCTATGATGCCCTTAATTTCCATGTCATGACGATGATTACAATATGCATTTAATTTCTACGTTATGATGATGATGATATTGATATGTTATGGATGCAAATGATGATGCAACTAATGTGTTATGATTTTTTTATTCTTTATGAATGATGTGATGGCACTCTCAATTTTTGCAAATCTGAGATGCCCATTTCAAAATTTTGCCTTTGCACTTTTAGAAGTGCACCTGATGAACTTGCCCGAATGACCTACTTTGGAGGGTCATATTTTGAATTCCATTGATTTCTAAGCAAAATCCCTTTGCAGATACACTCATGTGTCATATGTGAGTGGGCATGTCAATTTTCAGCTTCCCATGATGAGTTTTGTCAGTGTTTCGAAAAGTGAAGCTGGAGGGTTTTGTCACCTTTCTGTTGTTTGCTAACCTTCAATTCTGCAAAGTTGCCTCCTATTTGAGCTTGCATTTTGCAACTGGTTGACTGTCATGTTAGAATGATTTTTTTTTGCATTCTCTATACCAAAATGAGCTCACGTGTTAGTTTTCAAGGCCTTATGAGTTGATTTTCTATTTTTAGCAGATGAAAACAAAATGGAATTTCTTCAGTTTTACACTGAAACCTTTCTGAGAGGCCAACTTCGAGCATCAATAACTTTTGTTCAACGATGTTTCAAGCTAATCCCTCTTGCACACGTGCTTATTGCACCAAGATGATCTACTGTGTCTAGTGGTAGCTCGCCAGGAGCTGATTTGATATTTGTCCAATGAGGTGATCTCTTGGGTTTTAATTGGTTCAAAACAACTATTTGTTGCAGAAAGTTGGAGTAAGCAACTTTGACAGTTAATAACTTTTGCCTCATGATTGATTCCTCTAATCTATCTTTTGCATTGTATTTTCAGGAGGAATTTCTGCATGCTTGCAAGTTTTTATGTCTCCAGGAGGTCGTTTGCTCAGTTTTCAAGAGCAATTCTAGAGCCTGTTGGGCCAATTTTGCATATTTTGCAAATGAGCTAGAAAATATATTCTAATTACAACCCAGTTCATTTTTCAACTTCAGAAGCACTCAGAGGCTATGTCTGATGAATTTTTTTTTTAGCCGGATCTACATGGACCCAGCATGCCTCTTGCTAAGGGACACTTTGGTTATGTAAGGTATGAGTTTTAGAGCATTACTCCATCATGGGTTGACATTCATTCATCATCATCTCAGGCTTCTTCCTTCTATTTGTTGAAGATAGTTTCTCAATTGAGTTACAATGGACAAGGTCACAATACTATTTAATCTGGCCATCAGATTTGAATTTGATGCATACTGGCTGTTGAAAAGGTCAAAAATCCCCAAGAAAACTTCATTATAGTGTATGCACGTATGAATTTTTTGAGATGGCTTTAGTAACTCTCAAGAAAAATGTTTGTTTTCAAGGACTATAGAAATTTTAAAGCAAATGCATTTGCTTGGCAAAAGGCCGAACCCCATGACTTCTCGGTGTTGTGTTTTTTTTGTGCCTTAGAGAATGGCGTGCGCATCCATGATATGTAGAAGACAGAGGAAAGTTGTTGAAATGTGATCTCATGGCGTGCAACCTTCACATTGGATGGAGCCATTGAAATTTTTCACGTTGGCAGTAATAAACACAATGCATCTATTAATGAAAGACTCTACAAAACTCTCAACAGAAGCAAAGGAGACTCGAACCATTTAAAGGAGGTTGTTATTCATTGATTGGAAATATTTCCACAGAGCATATATAAAACCACACGCCAGAAAAAGGAGTAACTGCATAAAATGGATTTATTGAAAAGGCTTTGGATGCCTTAAGCAAAGCCAACGCATTTAAAGAGATGGACACCCATCAAAGAAAATGTCATGGTAGAGCAAATGCAGTGAACAAGGGGTATTTCCCTATAGTCACCGCACCATTCAAGAGAGAGGCTTGTGGATTATATATAAAGTAGATACATTGAAGAGGATCAAACCTCACTTTAATAGAGTGTTGGCATGGGAAATTGGCAAGAGCCCGCACATCTGTGGAGAGGAGATAATGAGTGCTTATAGAAAACACACCTTGAAGAAAATGAAACATAAGATGAAGACCATAAGGGCACCTATCACAATATGGATCCAAACTGGATCTGTTAAAGGAACTTCAAATGTGTTTTCCTGGGCCCGCGTATCATCAAAGGAGGCACTCTTCAACCGCTGGCTTTGTGAAATGCTTTAGTAACCTTCAAGTGAATGCTTCTAAATATTGACCCAACCCAATGAGGAGAATGATGCCAACAATAAATCATTGGATGAAATGTTTTAGAGACTTTGACGAAGTCACCATGGAGATAAATAAGAGGTTGAATGGTAACAAATTTCACAAGGCATCAGTGAATGATGTTATCTAAGAAAGGATGCACACAAAATAGAGTTGTAAAAGGATTTTTGAAATCTTCAAGCAACTATTGTGATTGGGATACAAGTTGCAGAGAAGGGAGGACCGATCCCTATAGCAAAGAAGAGACAAATGCCTCAAATGTGGTCTCAGAAAATGTTATGACTGCAGAACATAATGCTCTCCACAGGAAAATGGCTGCCATTGTTAGAAGTTGTAGAGCAATGAAAATGCAACGGGAAAACAAGAAATTAGGGCACAAAATGGAGGGAGAAATATCAATGGAGGAAAACAAAGATCAAAATGCAGCGAGTTCTCCACCGTCACCCGCCATATCGCGATTCCAACACGCTCACTTTTTATTCATCACGAAATGGCGAAATTGTTCCACGTGGCAAGTGGGGCCCAACATGTTTGAACACACGGGAAAGTTTTTAAAAGGGATTTTATTCATTTAAAATAAAACATTTCCAAATTTGCCGATAAAGTTAAAAGCAAAACATTTTCTTGAGTGAAGGTGAATGGTGGGCCCAAAATAATTAAATGGCCTAGGAGCATTTTATTGGCCCGATGATTCAAGTTTAAAAGCTTATAAAATATTTTAGAGAAAAGCATTTAAATGTTACAACACTGCCTGTGATATCATATTTTCAAGTATATTTAAAACATAGGGTAAAGTGCATGCAGGGGTATTTTATACAGTGAATGGAAAGTTCGTTGTGTTAAATATTTTATTCATTGGAAAGTGAATAAAATAAAATACATGCATCAGGCAAATATTTTAAATATAGAATGCACGTGAAATACTTTGTGCTAGAAAATAAGATGAGGTGAATATTGTAAATGACATAGGGACAGAGTGAATTAAATATTCACTAGAATTTTATTGTTGGGCATTTAAATGAATCAAAAGGTTTAATATTAAAGTTTGAAACTTTAATATATGAAGAAAGTAATATGCAGCCAAAGAACAAAGGCAGAAAATGCAATTTTCATGGGCAAACAGGCTAAGGCATTTTTCACGGCTGGGTAAAATGAAGAGATTATCACATTGGCATTTTTTCTGTTGCTTGGCAACTAACAACAAAGGTTGATTTGGAGGCAAAGTTTTTTGCAGAGAGAGGAGAGAGGCTTTCTTGTGTTGATCAACGGTGAAGAGGATTCCAGATGGCATCTCCAGATCAACTTTAGGGCTTCTTTTGAATCTTCTCTTCTTCTATTTCTTCTCTTCTCTTCTCATTATTCAGGTTCAAAGGTTGAGTTCTAGTTTTGGGGTTTTGTATGAGGCTAGGGGTACATAGAGAATTATAAAATTCTGAGTCATATTGAGTCTGTAAGTTATAATTTTTGATTTTATGAGCAAATACAACCAGTTTATGTAAATAAATCATGAAAATATGTGCACATTCATGAATATCTTCAAATTGTCTCCACACTTGTACAAGTTTAATCATATGAATTCAATAATACAAAGTATCTTTGGGTTTGTCATCTCAAATTTCATGAGATTGTGTTATTTGTTTATGGGTCTATTTCAAGGAAATGGTTAAATGCTTTGAGCAGATAACAGTGATTTCAAGTGTGCAGGTTGGATTTGGTAAGGAGAATTTGATTGATAATAGGAGTGGGATTGTTGGTGTAAGGCACTAATAGTTGATGCAAGGCAATAACAATTTAAATCCATTGGTTGAATGTCATTTGTTGATGAATTCTTTTTATGTGTTTGACTCCATGGACCAGAATTAGGCACTGATTTATCTTGCAGCTTAGTGCATCTCAGAAACATTTTATAAATTCAAAACCATTTTAAATCCCTATGTGTTATAGTGTTGTGGTTATCTCATGCTCCAAATAGTTGATATTACTGATGAACAACCAATTCTATTCGGTACTATCCTGTTATGTTGAGCTATTAAATGAGATTATTTTTTGTTGTTAATGTTGTTTATGATAATGGTGCAAAGATTGTAAAAGCGTTAAGGGATCACCCTCCCGACTCTTGCATAGCCCAAAGTTTAGGAGGCTTTTAAAGTCCTGGTCAGTTGGTCCAGGTCCTTCGAGCTGCCCTTGATTGGAATTGGCAATTCCATAGGTAGATTAGAAGACAAACCTGGTTAGTAGTAAAACAAATGATGTCTATATGATGTATGTGATGGATCCTATTATGCCAATGAAATGTGATGTGTTGTATGTTTTTGTTCTTTTCTAATACAAGTAAATGATGCAATGAATGGATGAATGTACGATGGATGAAATGATTATTCTTTATGTCTATATGATGTTTATATGATGATGATCCCGATGATTATGATGATTATGTAATGATGATGCTCGTGTGATTTATTTGTGGGATGTATGCAACGGTGATATGCTGTGATAATGCAATGATGGGTGATTCTATATGTTTTATGGATTTATGCAAATTATGTTTTATGCTATGTGAAATGGATTTGATTATGTAATAATGATATGTGATGACATGTAATTTTCATATTGAGTATGCATGGATGCGATAAATGATGTGTGATGTTTTGTAATGATGAATTGTGATTATGTGATGCAAATGATTATGCAGACAATTGTGTTCTAGGATCTTAAGCTTAAATGAGTGAGTCTATCTTGTTAGAGTAATAAGTTATTATGCTTAATTAATTATATCATATTGATTAATTAATTAAGTCACTTATTCCTTTAGTTACTTAAGCTAAACTTAGGCACATTAATAATTGATTAATTATTAAGTGTGCACACTAGGGTTTCATTTAGGGTTTCTTGATCTCCTTCATAAGGATTGATCTCTTTTGTAATAATTGATTCTCAATAATGCATTTTTACTTTGGGGTTTACAGAACATCTGCTTTGGTTCTGCATGTCTTTTGCATGTGATAGGTATCCCTTTGTGTGCAGATGATCTTGGTTTCTAACATGGTATCAGAGCCTTGATTTGCAGCCCCTTCTCAGATTTTTGAGAAAATCATTGGAGGGTTCATTTGAGATTCCTCGAGGGTATCATGCCTTGATTTCATCGATGCAGCATTTTCGATCAGATCGGGCCTCACCATTGGATTCAGAGCACTGGAAAAAGTCAGAATTGACTTTTGTTTTGCAGATTTTGGCCATCATTTGCCAAATCTGTGAGGGTTTCAAGCTCAGAGTTTTTTACAAGCTTCGGGGGTAGCCAAATTTTTAGAGCATTTTGGACACAAACGGAGGTCACCATTGCATTCATAGTGGCCAAAAACCCTAAGGACGACCTTCGTTTCGTCGATTTCTGAGCAGTTGATCCGGGAGGCAAAAAATTTCCTGCATAAAAAAAATTGCAATTTTTTTAATTGTAAAAAGATTTATTTTTAAAAGCTTTTCAAAAGCTTTGAAAATTTTGTTTTTTAAACAAAAAAAAAAGCCAATTAAAAGGCTTGTACCCCTGCGCAGGGTACTGCATAGGTACGGATCTGCGCAACATGCACAGGGGTACCTGCGGCTCATGAAGGGGTGGGGGTGGCCCACGTGCCCCCCACCAATTATCTTTTTTAAATTTTTAAAAAAAATACAAATTTCCATGTAATTTTTTTTAATTGTTTTAAAAAAAATAAAATAAAATATTGAGGCAAATTGGGAAAATGCGCCGACGGGTGTTTGGCCGTCAATTATAGACTGCCAGTTTTTCTACGACGGGTGTTTGGCCGTCAAATTTAATGCCTCGCCGGTTTTTCCCCTTCTAGAGCAGTTTTCACGAAATCGAGTGTATTTTTTGCGTACGATGTCCGTTTTTTGCAAACGAGATACCGTTGGAAAGCTAATTCTGATGCCGATCTAGTGGTGTAGGTTTTTTTTACCTGATCTTTCTCCAGATTTATTTTGCAAGCCTTTGAACTCAGATGTTGTTGTTTTCACTCCGGAAGGCATATCTTTTGACTCGGTGATCCATTTTTTGTCATTCTTGCGGCGTTGGAAAGCTGATTCAGTCCTCTACATAGATCTGAGGTCTATTTTATTTTATTTTTTATAAATTTTTGTATTCTCTCCTTCTACAATCATTGGGTTATTGGAATAAATGAACTAAGATAAAGTTCCATCAGGGGGGTTTCTTGCATAATAAATCCGATTAGAGTGTGCATGCACTTTGATCTCCATATTCATTTTGTTTTGATGGAAACTCATATGGGTTTTTTGGTCTCTTAGTTTCTGTTGGCCACATATTTTGCTATTACTTGACACATATCGGATTCATCGGTTCACACTTTAGATTGAGAGCCTATGGTTAATGATCCACATTGGATTCATCTCAGTTTAAGGGCCATGTTTTTATGGTTATTGCTCCAAAGTCTATTTTTGGTACTCCTTCCCATGGAAGAGTTTGAGTCACAGTTTGGCATCGGCATCGAGATACATGGCTTCGAGATTTTGTCATCATCTCATCTCCTATTGCTTCACATATCCCAGGGTTGTTCTAGTTTGAGAGTTTTCCAGTGTTCTGTGGCATCGGGTCTGCTGTTGCTTTATCATGCTTCCTTGAGTCAATCAATGACTCTCATCTGGTTTCAATAGTAAACAGAAGTATCTTTCCTTGCTTCCCAGTATTAGGTTCCAGTGTTACTCCACAGTGCTCTTCCAGTGCTTCTTTGCAGTAGGTCATCTCTTTGTAGGGGGGTTTTTTCCCACTAGGTTTTCCTTCTCTACCTCATCATTGCATTTGTACTTGGGTACCTGATCAAGCCTTGTTGTCGGGACCCATTCATGCTTTCTTGCATTCATCTTAGTTTTAGGTGCATGCTTTATTTGCTTCTCCCTAAGTTGTACTTATGGGGGGGTGTTGATGTAATTAATTATTAATTACACTTTGCATAAGTTTACTTAGGTAATTATTTAATTCCTAAGTTATTAGTTGTCATCCTTATCTTGTTGAGTTATCTTGTTGCTCAAGATAAGATTAGGGTTATGCATCTTTGCTTTTATAAAGTAAATCATTATCTTGTAATTATTAAAACTCTCGAATAATAATGTTGCACATCTTTGTGCAATAGCTTTTGCTTTTTTGATTTTCTCTTCTGTGGAAGGTCTTTTCGGTTTGCAAATTTGATCTTGGTTTCTAACATGGTATCAGAGCAGACCTGCAGCTGCCTTTTCGTGATCTGAAGATATGGCCTTTTAGTGAGTTTCTAATGCAAGGGTTTCCACATGCATCTTTTTTGCAAGATCCGGGGGTAGCAAATTTTTTGGAGCAGTTTGAGCAGAAATAGAGGTCACCATTGCGTTTGCAGCGGCCAAAAACCCTAAGATTGCCCTTCGTTTCATCGATTTCTAAGAAGTTGATCCAGAAGGAAAAACAATTTTGTCTGGGGGGCTGTACAGCCTCCCCAGCACGCATTCTGAGGTTCAAAAATCAAGAAAAATGCAAAAAAAATGTTTTTTTGAAATCTGGGCCACCGTTGCCAGTGCAAAACGATCCCGCCACTGGGCGGCCACCACTCCAACACTGCCGCCAGCGGAGTCAGCCCATTCGCCACCGGGCTCTAGCAGCTCCCTCCGCACCACCCCGGGTCACATGGCGGATCGAGGGCCCTCCGCTCTGGCCCCGCAGGCCCCCTTCAGCCCCGCCATGGTCATATTTATGACTAGGAGCCCTGTGATCTATGTCGGGCCAGCCACTTGCGACGGAATATTCCTGGCCAGCTAAAGAATATACCGGCAGACTGCAGCATATTCCAGCATCATAATCTAGAATATTCCAGCAAGTGTGCGAGCTCCAACGACTGTCAAATTTTTGCAGGGGGGCCATTTTTTCCAGCGACAGCCAGATGGCCATCAAATTAAATTAAGCTTTCACAAAACCTGACATATTTCCCAATTCTTTTGGAAATCTGAAGAGACTCACTCATTTAAGCTTAGTGGACCACATTCCTAATGTCACGATATGAAATGATTTTGATTATGTAAATGAGATGTGATGCACATCTTTTTGTGTTTTTTGATGCAAATATTATGACGTGATGTATCGATAAATGAATGATGTTGTAATGTTTTCTTATTGTATGCAAATGATGATGCAACTGATATGCAAATAATGAGAATGATGTGTTTTTGGCAATATCAAGTGTACTCAATCCATTAATGCAAGAGACAACATCATTGTTGCAGCTTTGGAAACTCCATAAATACAAATGCAAACTAATCATGGATGCAATCTAGTCTACCCATGCACATCTCATATGCAAAAGTTGTCATTCGTAACAGCCAATTTGTCATGCTTTTTATCATCATTGGGCCTTTAAAATGTTGAAAGTGAGTACAATCATTAATGGTATATTTAGACCATGATGGCTTGAGTACTACTTCCATGATGTTTGATAGTGCAAGCTAACACAAGCATCTAAGTATAATTAAACTGAGATGACATGAGTATTGCTTGCATAAACAAACAAGAGTTAACCGGTTTCCTATACAAATTCAAAATGTCATCAGTGATACTTTGTAGTGCACGTCTCGTGACAATTTGCACAGTAATAATGATCAACTCATAGACAACAGACAAAGAAAAATCATACTCCTTCCTGGCTCCTCTAGTTTCGATACATCATCGAGGGGCTCCAGAGATATGATAAAAAAAATCCAAGTACAACAATTGAACATTTGTGTTTAACGTGATAAACCCATGATTCAAAAAGAACGTCATCCATTTGAAGTTCATTTTTGGTTTGATTGATTAATTGGCTATTTGATTTGGATGGTTGATGTGTTCATGTTTGTGTGATTGATGTCCAATGTTGAGTTACACGATGATCATTGTTTTGGGTTGTGTTATACTACCGTTGTTTGTCTATTGGTTCAAGCTCAAAGTTTATTTGCCCCTAGTGAGTTCAGGATTTTTCCCCCAGTTTAGGGTGAGACACGATCGCGATGCCAAGATATGTACATGGTGCTTTCTGAGGATAGGCAAATGAATTGGCGAAAGCAAATGGCGAAAGCAAATGGTCAGCATGCTCAAATAGATGGAAAAGCTAACCTATCACAAATAGCTCATGTTGCCAGGTTTTCACTACTTATTTTTATTGCACTTTTTTAGATTTTATGATTTTTTTGTTCTTTTAATTTTCTTTTCTTTTTTTGTGTATTTTTCACTTTTTATTTTTGATCTTTTTCTAATTTTTTTTGTTGTTGCCAAGACGCCTGTTTTCCAGGTTTTCATCTAGGCAACCATTTTTTCAGGACATTTTTTGATGTTTTTGGTATTTTTCCATAAATTTTTATGATGCACTAATATGATATGACCAATTGAAGGAACACGATGCCCCACAAAGAGGTAATGCAACCATGGATAAATGATAGATCAAAATGAAAGATCCACCACAAAACATGTCACACCAACAACATATCTCTTGTCAAGAGATGATAATGGTTGATTGATTAAGATGCCAGGAATGATTGATTCCATAAGGCATGATGATGATAAGTACTTAGGATCACTGATTTCCTATGAGTACAATAAGATTGATGATTGTTGATGATTGGTTGACAAGAGATATGAGGATGGGATAATGTTTTACAACTCAGATCAAATATGATTTACATGATAAGATTCAAGGTTGCAAAGGGACATGATGACATGGATTTTGATAAGCTAGGAGAATGGAAAAATGCAAGGATAAGGATAATGAATGGGATGATCAAGATCAACTAGATAAGATACATACATAATTTCCAAGTACTTTTCCCCTATTCCTCATCAAGACCAAGGAAAGGAAGAAAGGATGTATTTAGAAAGAATGATGGGATATGGATAAGGCGAAGGATATGGTATGGAAGATATGGATCGAGCATATAGGATAAGATATATGATGTTCAAGAAGATCCTTCACCTTGTTGAGATCAAAGGTGGAAATGTAAAGATAATATTTGCATGATAGGAAGATGGAAGAAGGACTTAAGCATCAAGTTTCATGACCAAATATCCCTTTAATAAACCATGGAAAATGGGAATTAGACTCATAAATGTTGGCCTATTAAAGGTATGATGGAAGAACCAAGGACTTATCCAAAGGTTTGGATTAAAGGGGAATAATGGGGGATGAATGTTGGGTAATGGATAGGAGGTGGGAAGACTTGCTGATGGATAGATGGAAATGATTGCAAGGTCAACATTGGCACACACCTTCAAGGATGGTGGAATGATGGACAAAAAATGGATTTGGAAGACGATAGGCTTTTAGATGGAAGATTGGAGGAAGCTTTTGGATTAGCAAATTTGGATGCCAATTTAGATTTTATTGCTTCTATGAGACTTTTTGGAATCCACATGACTTTTGACTTTGATTTTTGCTTTGTGAGCCTTTGTGGCCTTTGAGATTTTTCTTTTTGATTTATGGGCCTTTGTGGCCTTGGAAAAATTATTTTTGCTGTGATGGGCCTCTGTGGCCTTTTGAAAATTTCTTTTGATTTATGGACCTTTGTGGTATTTGAAAATTTCCTTTTTGCTTTGATGGGCCTTTGTGGCCTTTTTTATTTTTTCTTTGATTTTGGATCAAATTTTCTTTTATTTTTGCATGCCTCTTCAAGGAGACATGTTGATCCTTTGACACGTGGATTTTGATATGGAGGCTTTTGACATTTGGCACCCAAATTGCTTCCAAGAGCAATGGGAGGGGTGGATTGAGATGAATGGTATGGAGGTATTATGGATGAGTGAGTGTAGGTAGAATTTTGAAAGGGCATCAAGGATGTGTGCCTTTGTTGTTCTTGAGGAATATGATATGGACCTAGGATAGATGGAAGGTTTGATGAACTAGGATGAGGACCTAGGATAGATGGAAGGTTTGGTGGATTAGGATGATGACCTAAGATAGATGGTAGGTTTGATAGACCAATGGGATATGTATTTTTGTGAAACAAGATGCAAGTCCATTTTTGGGAGGATATGATATGGATGAAAGGATAGGTTTTGGAAGTAAACTGGAGTGGATGAAGGTGGAGGATCCCAATTTGTAGGTGTGGGGTTAATGGATGGCTTGAATAGGTGTGATATGATCTTGGCATGGGGATGATGGGGTACTTTGATCTTGACTTGGAAAAGGAGTATGAGGTGTAGAAGAGGGAGTAGCTTTCTCTTTAATAGATACAAAATCATCGTGAAGTGGTATGAAAGGCATATCTTGATCTTGAGAAGGATGAACATCCTCATGGAATGAAAGGGTATCCTTGCATAGAAGCATATCGTGATCTTGATGAGGAAGGGAATCATGAGATTTTGTAGAAAGTATATCTTGATTGTCGGATGGTAAGACATCATTAGACAGGATGGAAAAATTATCATGCTCCTGGGATGCAATGGAATCTTGAGATGGTATGGATTCATAAAATGGAGTGGAAGGAGGACTTGGAAAGATGATTTTTTCTTGAGATGGAAAGGAATCATCGTGGATGAAAAGTGAAAGGAGGGGATCATCATAGAATTCTCGAGAGATGGGGTCTTGGTCAAAGATTGGAAGAACTTGTGGAATTTTGATATCATCGGATGGAGTGGAAAGAATGCTTTGATCTTGATGGGAAAGGAAGTCTATGCTAGCATAGTTTATACTAAGAGATTGACATGAATCATTAGATGTAGAAGATGTGATAGAAGAAGGTGGTTGGATGGATTCGTTAACTTGGGTGAAAGAATCATGAGGTATATTTTGGCTTATGGGAGATGAAGATTTGTGTTTGAGGACTGAGATTTGGGCTTCTAATTTATTTTTTTCAAAAATTCAAAGATATTGAACTTGGATGATGTGATTGTTGGTGGAGAAGGTGTCATGTCCATATTTTTGTCAAAGGAATAAGAAAAAATGTCTAGCAAAAAATATCTCTCTGTGGTTGTTTCCCTTTGCATATCCCAGATTTGTTGTTGAAGGTTCTTCATTTGATGAACTAAAGCATTCAATTGATCCTCATCTATTTCAGCCATGGTGGTTTGAGTTTCAATTTCCTGTTCTTTGAGTTTATGCTTTTTGGGGTCTTGTTTAAATGGGCATACAAGTGTTCTAGTTTTCACTAAACTTTGATCTAAGTTTGGAAGAGTACCAAGGATTACAACTAAGTCAAATAGAATGAGAGATTCTAATGAGACTAAGTTTGATTTGACTATATAGCTTCATTTCGTGATGAGAGGATGATAAATCCTGATGATGAAACTAGGCTTAATAATCAAAGGTGTGATAAATTTGATGATTTTGGAAATTTGAGATGTTTAGATCTAGGTTTAGATAGACATGTTCACTTGTTAGACCTTTTTGGAAAATTTAGACTATTGGTGAAACTGAGTAATGACCAAATACTGCTAAGGATTCTTGGAATGAGACTGATTTTTAGACAAGAGATGAACTTAGGTCACTAGTTTTTTGGTCTGCAAAATGCACCAGAGAAAGTGCAAAATGCTCCAAAACAGTTGCAAACTACACCAAAACTAGTGCAAATTGCACAAAAACTAGTGTAAACTACAACAAAACTAGTGCAAAATACACTAGAAGGCAACCAATATGCGCTAGAAAAGTTACAAGATGCGCCAAACTGGGAAAATAAAATTGTTTCTTAGAAGTTTGTTTGATTTTTTAGATTTTCTAGTTAGAGACTTGGTTGTTTTGATGAATTTTTTTCTAAATCAAGGTTTTCACTTTCAACATGTGAAGTTTATGATTGAAATTGGTTCAAAAACACATTGGTAAAGACACATCAAGCAATGTACAATCCTAAGGCCGTCAAATACTATATTCTTTTGGATTCCACGCGGGTTTTACCCCAACCGCACTGATTAGATGCTTGACCCCACTAGCTCCCCTCCACAACACTCACTTCTATGGGGCAGCCAAGCATCAATACCCATGAATATCCCATGGCATATTTCTCATCTCTACTAAAAACTGTGAGAATATGGATGCCTTTGCAACGACCGTTGTTGTACCAAAGAATAGATAAAGGTTTTTGGCCAAACTCTAACAAGGGTTCTAGTACAAGCATTCCATTTGTGGGGGATAATCCATGTGGCGAGAGACAATTGTTGCCCTTCTCATTGGAACTATCCTTGCGATACTGGCCTTTGTTCAACTATCCACATTTATATTCTGATTGGAAATCGCTTAGCTTCAACATGCTACCGGTTGGGTTGTTCCCTTGGGTGATTACTTTTTCCCATAAGGAAAGCCCTCTAAGATAAACAAAAGCAAGCAATTACTATACCCGTAGTTCGATCAATCTTTGTTTTGTGTAAACAAAGAGAGAACACATGCGATATACTCAACTCACACTCGCACGCAAAAAGTGAATGGGTTTGGCTTTTTGGTCACCTAGTTAAAGGGAGAGCATATGTCTACCATCCATCAAGCATGAAGGACATGGTGTTCATTAACCTTTTAATTATGCTATGTTCCTAACTTAACCAAAATAAACTATTAAATAACTTCCAACCCCTGCAATATGTCAATAGCTTATGTTTGAGTCTTTGACAGTGAGTCTAGGAAACTTGCAAAACAAAAACATAGAGTATTAGCCTTCGGATTTGGTGAAAAATAGGGAAACTACAAAATGCACTAAAACGGAGACAAAATGCATCAATTTGGAAGCAAAATGTGCCAAAACTCATGCAATATGTGCCAGAACAAGTGCAAAATGTGCCATAAAAACAACAAACTGTGCCAAAGACATGGTGTTCATTAACCTTTTAATTAAGTTATGTTTCTAACTTAACCAAAAGGAAACAATTAAATCACTTCTAGCCCCTGCAATATGCCAGTAGTTTATGTTTGAGTCTTTGATAGCGAATGTGGGAAACTTGCAAAACAAAAACACGGAGTATTAGCCTTCAGATTTGGTGAAAAATAGGGAAACTGCAAAATATGCCAAAACAAATACAAAATGCGCTAGAGAAAGTGCAAAATGTGCCAAAATAGGTGTAAAATGCACCAAAACTAGTGCAAATTGTGCCAAAACTCATGCAAAATGCGCTAAAACTCAAAAACCATGTTTTGGAACCTTGGTGAACTTTTCTGGAAACTTGCAAAATGTGCCATTTCTCATGCAAAATGTGCCAAAACTCATGCAATATGTGCCAAAATAGGTGCAAAATGCACCATAGAAACAACAAACTACACCACAGAAACAACAAACTGTGCCACAGAAACAACAAACTGTGCCACAAAAACAACAAACTATGCCACAAAAACAACAAAATGCGCCACAGAAACAACAAACTGTGCCACAAAAAAAACAAAATGCACCAAAACTCTCATGTCTAAACCTATGAACATAAATTTTCTAGAATGTTAAAAATAACAGGGCAAAGGCCCCACAGTGGGTGCCATTTTTGTGTTTGTGAAATGTGTAAAGTTAGCATCAACACAAACCTTAATGAAATGAATTATATTAAAGATTCAAAGCAAAGAAGCTACTCTAAATTACAATTTAACGAATCTTTCAAGAACGTCCCATTGTCCTCTATTCTTAATGATTCCTTTAACCTTTTGGCCCTCACATTTCTATGTGCACAAAGGCTATTAGAATGACACTTAAGAAACAAGATTAGTATTCAACATGTAAGCTTATTAAATTCCTACAAGAAACTATATGATAAAAATGATGATGGATACTATGATGAATGGTGGATGATTATGATGAATGGAAAAATAGTGGTGGATACTATGGTAGTGATCTATATGATTCTACATATGCTCAAATGCAAACTCTAAATATGTTGATCTAAAATGCAACTATGATGCAAAGGATGACAAAAAATACAACTATGAAGCAAAGTGTTAGTCTAAGATTTAACTATGATGCAAAACATGACATAAAATGTAACTATAAGATGACGTAATACTCCCAAGCTCAAATGATATTCCTGCATGATAACTCTATTCAAAAGTTGATGAAAAATATAATGTCAAAGGGTTGTATTTATAGCCTTTTCCAAGCATCTGGTGAGGTGGCAACAATCAACGGTCCAGATTCGAACAAGAAGAATGAATGGTGGAGATGGAGAGAATCAATATGTTGTCCCATTGACCAAAGACAACATGCCATTTGGATGGAAGAATCTCTTGGCCAATGGGAAACATTCCATTTGGATGGAAGACTCAAGTGTGGGACGAAAAGACCATGTGTTTGAAAATTGGTGGAAGTGTGTGAGAAACAAGCCATGTGGCTTTAAAATTGGTTGAAGATAATTCTAATTTAAAAATTAGAATTATTTAATTTCATGTGACCTTGGTGAGGTGGCACCAAAAGTTGTAGACATGTGCTTGAATTCCTAATCGAGATTAGTAAAGATTAATTAAATAAAACAAGCTTAGGGAAATTTATTTATTTAATTAATTTAGAAGAATATGATTTTAGATTTGGAGAATTAGAGAAGGGTTAACAATATAAATAAATTGAGAATTTATTTATACGTAGTCGACTATTAATTAAATAATTGGTATTTAATTAATTAAATGTGATGATCATTTTTAGGTGTATACAGGCTTCACTAGCATCACCCCTAAATCCTGAACCTGCAATGCATGCCAGTCAAGTACATGACTAACATCTGAATGATATGGCTTAAGCATTGAAACATGGAAGACATTATGTATGTGGGATAGAGCTGGCAGTAGAGCAAGCCTATATGCAACTGGAATAATAACATCCAAGATACCAAAAGGCCCAACATATCTAGGGGAAAGCTTAGAGTTCTTACCGAAAGAGATTAAACTCTTTTCTGGCCGAACTCTCAAGAAGACCTTCTCCCCCATTGAAAACTATCTAAAAATTTTCTTCCTATCAACAAGACTCTTCTGTCGATCTAAAGCTTGTTTCAACTTTTCCTTGATTAGCTTCATCTGATCTTCCATTTATTTCAACATCTTAGGCCCAATGACAATCATGTCTTCCACCCTGTCCCAACTAATGGTGTGCGACATTTACGACCATACAACGCTTCGAAAGGGTCCATTCCTAAAGAGGCATGGTAGGAGTTATTATATGTGAACTCTACCAATGGTAGGTACTCCTCCCACTTATGTTGTTGTTCCATGTAGTACATTTGGAGGAGATCCTCTACTACCTGATTTACTCTTTCTGACTGACCATCGGTCTGAGGATGATATGCCGAGCTAAAATTAAATTTGGTTCTCGAAGAAGAATTCAATGTGGTCCAAAACCTAGAAGTCATCCGAGTGTCATGATCTGAGATGATCATCTCTGGCACTCCATGTAACAGGAAAATCTCTTGTATAAACTTCTTTGCTAAAATCAAGGATCCATCCTTAAGATTCCTAGGAATGAAGTGAGCTACTTTTTTCAATTTATCTACCACAACCAAGATGACATCATGTCAATTCTTGGTCATAGGAACCCTTGAATAAAATCCATAGTAATTATCTACCATTTATACTCTGGCACTCTATGTGAGTACAAAATTCCCGTCGGATGCACATGCTCAGCCTTAACTCTTTGGCATTCCAAGCATCGGGCTACAAAATAAATAACATCTCTCTTAAGTTTGGGCCAAAAATACAAGGGTCTGAGCCCCTCTACCATTTTTGTCACAACAGTGTGCCCTGAATACGGTGCATTATGAAATTCTTCCAACACTAGCTCCCTCAATCCTACTACATTAGGAACATACATTCGTCTCTAGTACCTCAAGAGTCCATCAGTCTCAAACACATATCCATCATATCTATGATCTGAAGGGTTTTGCGATAGAGCTTGCTTCACCCTTTCATAATGTTCATCCCCTGGTAAAGCTTGAATCACTTGCTACCTAAAATTTGACCTTATATTAACCATCATTGCAAGATGTCTTCTCCTACTTAAGACATCTGCTACTTTGTTTTATTTACCCTTTATATATTCAATACCAAAGTTGTACTCACTCAAAAAATCCAACCATCATCTCTAATAAGCATTCAGGTTGGGCTGAGTAAAAATATACTGCAATCCTGAATGATCTATTTTCAACTCAAAAGGCTTCCCTAAAAGGTAATGCCTCCACATCTGAAGAGCATGTACTATGATAGCCAACTCCAAGTCATGTGGTGCATAGTTCAATTCATGTTGTTTCAATTTCCTTGACTCATATGCCATCACCTACCCATCTTGCATAAGGAATGCTCCTACACCCTCCCCTAATGCATTTGTTATTAATGTGAAGTGCCCATTGGGATCTGGTACAATCAAAATAGGTGCAGAAGTAAGTTTTTCTTTCAACAACTGAAAATCCTTCTCACTTGTCACTCCATTCAAATTTATTTCCTTTCCTTTGGAGTGTGGTGATAGGTGTTGTGATTGTTGAGAACCCCCTAAAAAATTTCCTGTAATAACTGGCAAGTCCCATAAAACTTTGAACTTTAGAAATATTTTGGGGTGCTAGCCACTCCATGATTGCTTTGATCTTCTCTAGGTCCACCGCAATCCCATTAGCTAAAATAACGTGTCCCAAATAATGCACCTCAGTTTGGTAGAAAGTGCATTTAGACATCTTCCCATAAAGCTTGTGATCCCTCAAACGCTGCAGCACTATCCTCAAATGTTTGTCATGCTCTTCCTTTCATTTAGAATATATGAGGATATCATCTAGGAAAACTAATAATAGTGGCAGCACTATCCTCAAATGTTTGTCATCCTCTTCCTTTCATTTCATATATGAGGATATCATACAGTCAGTCTCAAAATAAAGCTTGTGATCCCTCAAACGCTGCAGCACTATCCTCAAATGTTTGTCATGCTCTTCCTTTCATTTCATATATGAGGATATCATGCAGTCAGTCTCGAAATATGTTCATCAAATTAATAAAAGTGGCAGGGGCATTAGTTAGCCCAAACGATAGCACCGTGAATTCGTAGTGCCTGTATGTCGTCCTAAAGGTAGTTTTGAAAATATCCTCATCTTTTATCCTCAATTGATGGTATCTTGACCTTAGATCAATTTTTGAGAATACCTTAGCCCCCTTCAACTGATCGAACAGATCATTTATCCTATGGAGAAAATATTTATTTTTAATGGTGACCTTGTTAAGCATTATGTAGTCAATGCACAACCTTAAGGTCCCATCCTTCTTCTTTTCAAATATGACGGGAGCTCCCCATGGAGACACACTTGGGATAATGAAACCCTGATCAAGCAATTCCTGTAACTAGGCCTTCACTTCATGCGATTCAATGGTGTTCATCATGTATGTTGCTTTAGACTAAGGCTTGACTGCAGGCATCAAATCTATTGAGAAATCAAACACTCGCTTAGGTGGCAATTCAGTCAGTTTGTCAAGAAAGGCATCTTGAAATTCCTTCAGAATAGCATGATCATTAGCCGACATCTCCGAACTATCGGTATCCCTAGCCTTTATTGCATAGATAGTGCACCCTTTTCTGCTAGCCTTCTTTAGCTGCATGGCAGAGATCTGTCGAAGTTCCAAAGGCCTTTTTATACCATGAATTTCAACATGGTTACCTTGATCATCAAAACACTTCACTATTTTCTCTTCACAATCAACAAGGGTCTTATGTTCAATGAGCCAATTTATTCCCAAAATTATGTCATATGACCCTAGGGGTGCTACATACAAATTGACCTGTGTCTCAAAACTAGGGAGTTCAAGTTCATTGTAAGCTAGGCATTGCTCCACTATTCTCTCTACCTGATTCCCATATTGGACCTTCCATGAATTAGCCATATATCTAGGTTTAACTGGTAATCTAGAAATAACATGAGGGTCTACAAAACACTTTGTGGATCCAGTATCAATAAGGATAGAAACAAGACATCCAAAGAGCTTACCCGAAAGTTGGATTGGTGTAGCCTGGTAGTCAGCTTGGTGATTATCCACCGCCACATGGATGCAATGTTGATTCCTATTCTTCTGATTATTCCTCTAAGGACACACACTGGCATAATGTTCACCACCACATGTATAACAACCTCTGCAGGGTGCTCTGGGCTTGTCTGAAGCATCTCTCATGTTATTGTTGTTATTATTGTAATTTTCCCTCTTGTTATTATTTTAATTTCCTTCATTACGGTCCTGAGAATTATTACCCCTCTTGAGGTTCCTGATCTACCCATTATTATTGTTGCCCTGATTGTTCTGATTTTGATTATTACTATTTTGACTGTTTCCCTGAGATTTCTTGTTACCATATTTAGCATCCCTGCTCTTCATGTAATTGGCAGCCTGTTGTAACTTCTTTTCCTTCTTGGTGGATTTTTCAAAAGCATCATCCATGGTAGAAGGATTGTGAATATCCACTTCACCCCCAATTTGAGGCCTAAGCCCCATAATGAATTTATGAATTCAGAACCTCTTATCAAGCTAGTACAGGGGTACATATTTAAGCAAATGGGAAAATTTCTCCCAATACTGAGTGACTATCATTCCCCCTTGAGTGAGAGTCTCAAATTTAGTTATCTTTTTGTTAAAATATGACTGTGGCAGCCACCTTTTCCTGAACAACTATAGAAATTGTTCCCAAGTCACCTTGCCATGCAAAAAATGTTTTTATGCCTTTTCGTTCTCCCACCAAGTGGCAGCTTCACTGGTGAGCTAATATGATCCCCATTCAGCCTTGGTCTCATTAGATAAATTTCACAGGGAAAAATACTTCTCCATTTCAATCACCCATGCTTATGCCCCATCTCCCAATGTTTTTCCATCAAATTTTGGTGGGGTGACCTTTTTGAGGTCCTTTCTCAACTCCTTAACCACCTTACTTAGCTTTCCTTTGGTCTCAAGTTGTTCTACATTTGTATTTCCTTCATTTCCATTAGAATTCAGCCCTTGCTAGCCTACTCACCTTTCTTGTTCTAGGCTATCAATCCTGGCCCCCTGTTAACTCAACACGGCTAAGATCTAATCCAACCTATCATTTGTATCATTACAAGATCCACCTCCACGTTCATAAGTTCTGAAATACATCAGAGTTACTCTGGAAATCATAACATTAAGCATAATTAGGCATAGGTCCTAGAGTTTAACCTAGATGCTCTGATACCAAAATGTAACGCTCGAAAAAGACTACTCACATGCTAAAAAGTGTTTCCAAGAACTTTTACACATTCCAAGTAAAGTAAAAGTAAATCATGCATATAACATGAACTATCCATAAGAGCTCAAAAAGCAAGTACAATAATGAACTTCATTTCATGTATCAATATGGAATACAACACATCCATTTCAAGATTACATCAAGAATCTTACATGAATACATCTATTTCCATGTCACATCAATGAGCTTTCAACAATAAAATTTCGTCAAAACAACTATTTCAATGTTACATCAATACATTTCAAAGTAAAGTTACATTTACAAATGGGCTATGTAGGCCATACAAAGTAATACAAGAATGCATCCATAGCATAAAGATTCTCTGATCCTCAACCGCCTTGACACCACTAGTCTTCTTGCAAGCTGAGGCCAAGAGTGTTATTAAGGCGCTTTTTCTGCCCAACCACGAAGTACATGACTTCCTCAGGTCCTTCCTAACTCGAAGAAAACCTCGACCCTACACAAGGAGCCTAGCAACTTAGAACAATAAAGTAGGAGGGAACTCTCGATGCATGCCTGATGCCTATATGCATTCCTATACTAGAAAAAAATATTTCTTGCATACAAGATGTGACAGAGACATATAAAAATTATAGGCTTTTCAATTAATCTATCTATTTCAATGGTGCATTTCCTTGGCCAAGCATTAAAACATAAAATGGTAGTTTATGAAAAGGAAAAACTACCATCTCTGTGTGCCCACATTCAGCATCCTGTCCTGGAAGTTTCTCATAAAGAAAGAATATAATGCATTTCCCACATAAATTTTATTCAAAATATACATTCACACATTTAAGCATTCTATCATAAAACACATTTTATTTCCAAGTTTTCCAATTGATTTGCATAAGAACCATAATTCAACAAAAGAGAAAACATCTCGTAGCGAGTTTTACAATTTACTATGAATTATTTACCAACCATTCTTTTTACATTCCAATAAAATAAAGCAAGTATAAGCATATGTGTTCATTTCTACGTGCGTGTTAAATATCCAACATTATATCTCTATTTGGTTGATTTAGTCTAGATAATTGATTTATGCACATTTGAAAAAAAATAGAATCCTCTCTAATTAGCAATATATGCATTTTCAAAAATTACATTTTTCCCATATATTATTTTAGTATACACACACATATATATAAACATATATATATAAAGAATACATTACACCAAATTTCAGAATTAAATCAATACTAACACAAAATCCTATCAGCATACAATAGAAATTCTAATTAATCCCAACCCAATTCAAAACTATTCATTTCCCATCTCAGAGCTTGTGTAATCTCAAATAAGAACAAATATAGATTTATATATAGTTATTCATATCCAAAATGGGTATGGATATATATATATATATATATATATATATATATATCAACATACATACTCAAAAAAAAATCAATGCAAGAATAAAGTGTGGTTTTCAGCAAGTTAATCATTTGAAATCAAACAATTATACTACAGGTATAAACCGAGATACATACAGGTGGAATTATTGGTTCTCATACTTATATATCTCAAACAATATACAAATTATATACTCATGTATAATACATATATATATATATATATATATATACATATATATATATATATATATACATATATATATATACATATATATATATATACATATATATATATATATATATATATATGTATCTAATTGGTCGCATGACAGATATCCCAAATCTCACAGTGGGGAATCAAAGGAATTAAGAGTTTCTAAAGGAGGGGATTAATGCCTATGAAGGTCAGTGCCCCCACATTGGGGAAGGCAATTCCTGGGAGGGCAACGCCCCCTCCATAGGTCGCGGCCTGTGGAGGGCGTTACCCCCACAGTGCAATCCTTCCCAAAGGGGAGAGTACGGCTTTGGAAAGCCCCATAGTTTAGTTTTTATCTTCAAATTTTTAACTAACAACCAATCCAACAATCATCAACACACTCCAATTTGATTTCAATTTATCATATATATAAATTTTGATATACTTATTATGTATTTATTTAAATATATGTATATATATACATATACAATTTAGTGTATGTATATAAATATATATATATATATATAAAACATTTACACAATTTGTACCAAGATTTCAACCTAAGAATCACACAGAAAATCCCAATCTAGGCATAAATTATTCAATACAAAGAGGTTGCAAAATTATATGTAAATATATATATAAATGATTGGGAAGATTGTACAAATTTCACAGCTATACTAGTAAATTTTGCACAACAAGCACTTCAAGTACAGAGATAATACATAGTAGTTTTCAAAAATGAATTCAATCTTTCAACAATACAAACAATCTTTCACACACTTTTAAAATTAATTTCATTGGAATAGAATTAAAAACCTGGAAAAATTGCATCAAGTTGAAATTTCCTTCTTCCTCTTCTCCCGTTCTCACTTTCCTTGGAATTTTCTTTCTGAAGAATCTTCCTCTCCTTTCCTTTTCCCTGTATTTCTCTTCTTATTTCTACTACTTTTAATCTATTGAAATCTAAAACTTCTATTTGGTAGCCATTTTTAGTTATTTTGTAGAGCAATTCAAGAAGATTATCAAACGGTTGTGTGATTTCCCGTTATCAATTTCCTCTTTTTAAAGTTTTCTTTTGTTTTCCAAAACCTAATCTTCAAAAAAAGAAAATAAAAATAAAATTTATTTCTATGCATGTTATTTTCCTTGATAAATAATAATAAAGAAGAAATTCCATTTTAGTTGCAACTAAATACTTATCTTACGTAAACAACTAGAAAATACCATTTCCAAATTGCAAAGAAACATTTATCTTTACTAAGCAATAAAGAAACATTATTTAATTGCAAATCAATTATTTATTCAAAATAAATAATAAGGAATTTTTATTCAATTGGGAATAAAAATAGTTATTCAAAATAACAAAGCTTTATCATTTAATTGCATATTGAAACATTGAATTGAACATATTGAAATATTTAATTGAACTAAAATTACTCTTTTATCCTTTTACGCTTTTATTTCATAATTTAATTAATTTGATTAAACATTATAAAATTTGCAAACAATAAAACAGTCAGCCTAATTTAATTATAAATGCATCTACATGATTCTAGGTGCTTGTGTGTGATCAAGAGATCCATTCCTGCTTTACCCTGCCAAGAAGCTAACCTCCTCTCCTTAATCACACCCTTGGTCTTCGACAACCTACAGCTCAAGTACACTCAGGAACCCATTAATAAATTAGTATCCAGATAAAATTCAAATCAAAACAACGTAATGCATTAACTCAAGTATTACTATTCTATTTTGCTTCAATTTCAAAGTAAACCATATTCAGTACTTTTCAAGTTTTCAAAATTAAAGAAAAATTTTTCATATTTCATTACACCAAAAACACCATATTATGTATTATTTACTCTACCACACACATTCAGTCATATATCCAATCCAAACAAAGCCAAAAGTAAGAAGCATCAGAGTTCGAGACGTGACACTCTCTCCATCTCTACTTCTCTCTCTCTCTCTGTGTCTCTTTCTCGCTCTCTCCCTCTCTCTCTGTCCCTATTGCAAACATAACATGAGTTTGTTGGTAATGAAGCATGATTATCTTTCTGATTTAGATGTTCTATTTCACTCATGTTTGGATCCATATAAATAGATGCATAGTTGATTTAAAGATATCACTTCTTCATTGAGACATTTGTTGCACAAATAACATCAATTTCTAAATGACCTACTAATTGACCTCATGTACTACACAAATGCATGAAAAAAAAAGACCATAATATTCCCTATTTGATCTTCCACACCTCTTTGGCATATGCATTGTACACCAAGGTGCAGTTGCTAGTTTAATTATTTAGAAGTATTATTTTTATATCTATTATTTTATTAAAACTAAATTTTAAATAAATTATTTATAATTACTATTCACTATTTTACTTACTATAAATATTTCATTAAATTTATTTTATTCAATACCGGTAAATGAATATAATCATGTTGTGATCGAGTGAAAACGTGGTCCCAGAAACAAGCAAAACACAAAATATGCAAGAAACCACCTAACACCTCAAGACTGGGCAAATGATTTGCTTAACAAAACAAAATGGAACATTTTACCTCGTTGAGTTGTTCTTTTGGTTGTCCCTTCGATTGTTGACATGATATATGCTCCTCTTGATGGAAAAATATGTATGATTGAGATGCAATATGGATGGAAAATAGGCGAGAATGGATGCAAGTGCAAGTATTTTGGCTAAGTATGGCTCAAGTTGAAAATTTGCAAGAGTTTGGTTAGCACAATGATTTCTCTCCAAAATGAGAGAAAAGAGGGGGTATTTATAGAGAATTTTGAATTCTCTAGAGAAATGAACGGTTGAGATTAAACCAACAAGGCCAAGATGTAGGGATATGGTGAGTTGAGAATTCACACGCCCTCACATCTTGACATGTGACATGTGAAGTGGCTTGAAAAAGATGGTGTGGACATGACATGGAGGTACTACATAGTACCTTGGGATTTGGACAAGATCTCCTCATAAAGGAGGTCCTTTTCCACATGTGGGTGAGAGGACATGTGAGCAATTAAAAATTTCTCAAATATCCACATGGGAATGAGAGAAAGAATTTAAAATTCTTTGAAATGCATTAGGAGATTAAATGTGAATTAAAAATTCACATCATGGAGAAAGGGGTGTCTTCTCCAAAATGAGAAAGCATTTAATAGGGTTGACTTAGGACACATTCCATAAATGACATGGAGATTAGGTTGACCTAATTAAGTGATTAAGGTTGTGCAAGTAGCTGATTAGATAAATTAATGACATATTAAAGGCAAGTAGGAGATTATGGAGGATGTGACCCTAATGATGATTAGGGGTGTGCACATCTTAACCATAAATTAATTATGATTAGAAGAGGGTTAGATGGTTAAGGGGAATTAGAGGTCAACTTGCAAAAGTTGGAGGATGTGACACATCCTAATCAAGGATTAGGCATGTGCACATCTCTAATGATGGGATTAGAAAATGCATTAGAATTAGATAAAAATGATGGAAGATGTGACATATGAGGAATTAAATAAATGTCATATTTATTTAATTCATTTGATGAAAGGGTAATTAAAGAGGTAAGGTATTTAATTATTTAACTAGATACCTTAGGGATTAGAAGAACTTTAGAGGTATTAATTAAATAATAGTGATATTACTTAATTAATGCGGATAAAGGGATGTTTAGATGAAAAGCGGTAAATTTGGATAAATGAAGTGTCCAAATTTAGGTGTCTACACATGCAAACAAATATTTTATAGTCACTAAACTTTTCTATGTAGATTATACATTTTATTTTTTTTTATTTTTATTGATTTTGTATGTCGTCTCTTTAATAGTTTTTTGCTAACACAATCATGTTATTATTCCAATATTTGTTGTTATTCTAGTTATGTATCTTGATGTAATGATTGTAGTATATACACAAAATAGATTTGTCAAATAGATTTTAGAAACTTTTAAGCAAATGCAATTGACAAGTGTAAAGACAAGTTCCATAATCCTTGCCAACATCTCTACAATAAAATGGATGCTTTGGAATAAGGTATGGACATCAATTGAAGTATAATGGAAGGGATTTTTTATTAAATTTTATAGTTGGAAATGATTTGGTAGACATATATACAAAAATGGAAGCATAGACAAGGTAGTGAGCTAGTTGACATAATGCCTCAAAAAATGTGGTCTTATGAAATGGTATGATCAAGTAGGATATGCACATCATAGGTTTTCTATGAAGAATTTACAAAATTTCAAGAAAATGTAACTAGTAGGTGTAAATCTAAATATCATAACTTTTTTCTGCATCCTACTTTCTTGTGTCGAGATGGGAGCTTTAGTATAGGGTATAGACATCCATCAAAGCATAAATGATAGAGGAATTTTGTCAAAATTTGTAGTTTCTTATATCCTAGTAGATGTTTATGTAAAATGTAAAACCATGCACAAGGCATGATTTATTTTATACCTTTCATATTTTGAAGTTTGTGTAACTTCAAGGAGTTCTTAAGAATGTCTTTCAAGAAAATGCAATTGGTAGGTGGAAATCCAAACTTGACAATCTTTGGTATGGACATCCATCAAAGCATAAAGGAAGGTGAATTTATATCAAATGGTGTAATTGCAAGTGCCCTAGTATACATGTATGTAATGTTGGAAACACTGAGAGGGAGGGTGAATCAGTGTTGTGCAGAAATTTAACTTTATTATTCTATTTTTAACTTACTTAACCATTCAACAAAGGAAATATGCATGAATAGAAAGAAAGCAATCACAGCACCATAACACCAGGATTTTTTTACATGGAAACCTTGTTAAGGGAAAAACCATGGTGGATGGCCAATCCACAATATAATATGAGTATACCCAAAAGGAATAGTACAAAATGGGAATGCACTTGCATTCAGGATCACTGCCTAGATCTCACTGCTCAAAATGGATAGGCTCACTGCCCTACAATGATTTGGAATAGATTCAAAAGAGAGAACTAATAAAATAGCATCTACAGTCCCCGATTATAGTTCCAGTTAAGCTCTGTACACAACCTTTTGTCCTTCTGACTGATTCAACAATTCTGCTCTGCTCTATACAACTCACACTGCAAAAATCTTAATGCACAAGTGGAACTATGCATAATCGCTCTTCTTGATGATCGCAACACACCACTATATTTCTTTCTCACACACTGAATGATATATCAAATCTCTTATATATATCCACATCTAGAAATAAAGTTGCTATAGGTCAGCCTTAATAAAACTTGGAAATATTATCAACTGTCAGCCCAAATCATGAACAATTTTTTATGCACATCCATGCAAGTCGGCCACGAAATAGCTTGAACACAAAACTAAATGTTTGAACATAATTTTTTTTAAATAATTACTCTTTACACATCCACAACACGCCAAATTCACTGAGTCAGCCATAATGAGCAAATAAATAGAAAAAATCCTACCAGACCTCCTAGCTCGTACAACGACTAGTGTAACATCACAAAATTCAGTAATAAGATAATACACACACTTAACAAACTATCCCAGGGATCCACAACTCAAAACATGATCCGGTGAAGTAGACAGATTTACTAATTGACCGGATACCCTGTTCTTCAAGCATTCTACCGATAATACATTGCACTTTACTTTATCTATTGGTATGACCAGATTCTGTTATGTGGACCATAGAAATGAATTCAATTTCCATCAATGACAACACTAGAATCCATATGCCAACAACCTCCCCCTTTGGAATTGATGGCAACACTTAGTGAAAAATGACTAAGTGTCAGAACTAGTAGGTATACTGCCAAAATTCAAAATTTCAAAACACTACTCCCCCTTAAAGTGTCAAGGAATTTTTCACTGCACTCACTCCCCCTTTGACATCAATGACAAAAATTGGGGAAACTGGAACAAAATTCCAAAACTCTATAACTTTCAAAGATTTGAACATCTGCAAAATCTTGCTTCAGCACTCTTAAGTTGTCATCACAGACCTTTTTGAGACTTTCCAAAACTTGTATGTGGCCACACATCAAATATGATTGAGCTTCTACAGTTTCAAGATTCTCCAGATCACTAACTGCTTCAGCAACTTTCGCTTCCTTCAAAGCACTATTAATTATCTCAATCTTTTGACAAATTAGTCCCCTAAGTTCAAAAACTCTCCCAACAATTCTGTCATTTTCATTCTTTAAACATCTAATTTTTTCAATTAGGGTTGTTACTTGACCTTCTTGTTGAACCACATCACCAACTAATAGATCAAAAGTGGCAGAAATGGTAGCTAATTGATTTTCCAAATCCTTCACCTTTTTCTCATTACCTTCAATAAACTTGGACATAACCAAACAAGATTTATAGGCTTTTCCAGCTTTAGATATAGAACCTTTAGTGTTCTCTATGCAAGTAGCTAGTAGAATTTTATCCTTTGCAATCACCGCCTTCAGCTGACTAAGTCTTCTTCTATTAAACTCCTTTTGCACGTTATCCTCAACAGATTTTTCAAGAGACTCAAATTGAGTACTTACAACATTGATGAGCTTCTTTAGCTTGCCAACTCACCGGAGGAGGAACCTAAAGGATCCATGACATGAGTTTACATCAATTTCTGTAAAACTCCTTATGCAAGGCTTAGTAATTCATTGTCTTCTATGTGATACTTCAGGATCTTCTCACTGGCTTTGGCTTGAGCAATTGATGCAACTTTCATCATATAAATTGGAGAAAGAGTAGATAAGTTGATTGAACTTTCATCCAATTCAGGATCAAGATCTTCCTGTTGCTCCATCATAGATCTCTTCATAGCCTTGACAGTGTCTCTTGCCTCCACTATGATTTATTGAACTTTTTCTTCTTCAACTTTGGGTTCTTCAGTGACTTTAGGCACTTCAGTCTTTTCAATATACACCTCCTTCTCCTCAGCTAGCACCACCTTAGGGACTTTAGTTTCCATAGGTGTCTATGTGTTTTCCACATTTGGAGGAATCAAAATATTCTCAAATTCTAGAGGATCAGATACATTCATATTATCCTCATTCACATTCTCTTCTTCATCTACATTTAACTTCACTTCTTCATTTTCATGAACATTTTCAGTATTGATTTCCTCAATGTTGATCTTATTTCTTGACAGAAATTCTAGGATTTCCTTAGTTTCACTAACAACAGAATCAGTTTCACCAATCATGAGTTTATTTACCCTTGTCTTGCTCTTGAAATTATTTTTACCTTTTTCAAGTAGTGAATCCATTTCTTCAATTGACATTCTAGGCACAAATCAACAAGAACTCTTTTCCTCAGATTCTCCTCTTGAGTTCTAGCACTTAACCTTCTCGACTCCAAAATATCATACAAATTCTGGGGTAAGCCAAACATAATCTTAAAAAGAACTTTATTAAAAATGTTCATATTTTTTATTATAGCTTCTTCTAGAACTATTTGACCTGATTCATCAAAGGGTTCATATAATTCATAGAGGGGCTTGAGTTTTCTATCCTTGATAGCTGCATTCACAACTTCATCAACTGACATACCAGTTTTATCAACCTTAGCCTTCTTTGCCTTTTCTTCTTTGCTGGAAGATTTGCTCTTGTTTAACTTGACAACTTGAGTTTCGGTGGATTTTACTTCTCTCAAGACTTCTTCTAATTTAATTTCCTCATCTTCTCAAACAAGCTTATATGTTCTTGTACTTTTGTTCTTCTTCCTTTTACCGGAAGGCTTGTCTTGAGCAGGCTTGGTTGTAGGGGAACTCCTTGCAGATCTGGTGTGAGCAGAGGATGCACTAGGACTAGCAAACTCTGTTTTTTCTTTCTCTTTTGTTGCTTCTACCTCATCTTTCCTCCTTCTTGCTTCTTCCAAGGCTTCTATAGGTAAGCCCATTCTTTCTGCAAAAGCTTATGTCTCTTTTCTTACCCTTCTAACTATTACTAGTTTCCTCAATTCCTCATGAACCTACATACTCTTCTTTGTGTATGTTCCAAACCTCTCTTCTCCCTGATCCAGAGGTGAATTCAACAAGTGTTCTCCGTATATCTTCATAACATTCTCCTCTACTTCATATCCCATGGGCATGATCCAAATTGTTCTAGGATTAGCAGCTTCCATATGACACTAGTCAATGTCTACCATGAAGCAAATAGAGTCTTTATATTGTTCCACTATTGAAGTAGGGATTCTCTCCCTGGCATGTATCATATTCTAGATTTTTTTTAAGTATCCCTAGAGAACAATATTCTTGGTCTGATGATCACCCATACCAGATAACATATTCCTTATTTGAACAACTACTGACACATCATAATGCCATTGTACTTTACCAACTCTCAGAACCTCACCTAAAAAGTAAAAAAAAAGACAGTGTAGCAAGTTGTCGTATTTGAATATATTTTTCTTATCCTTTTTTATTTTTCCCAAATTCTCCAATAATTGGCTTCTGGGCAGTTCACACAAGACATAGTCTATATTCTATTTTACCATTTCATATGCTGCATAGATATTTGTACTGGATACAAAGTTCTCCCGACTTGAGTGATAAATCTTATAGCCGATAACCATTGACGTGAATTTTACATCTATTGCAGCAATGTCATCTATTGTCATTGCCCCCATGTCCCATGTGAACTTGTCACTTTAGTAACCTTATCATTCCTTATGGACTTCAGAACTGGAAGTCTACCGGTGGAATTCAGACTAGTAACCACACATATAGCCTATTTTATGATTTTGAATCACACATCCAACCACATGAATTCATCATGAACACAACTCAACACATATCGAACCCATTCATCTTCATCAAATATGGGAAATTTCACAAATTTCACAAATTTATTATCCTCTGGGGTTTTAAATTATGGCTTTACAATAAAATCTTCTTGAATTATATAATGAGAGTACAAATTCATCAAATGAGAGCTTCCCAAATCTTCAATATTTGCATGCACATAAGCCCTAATATCCTTGATGTGTAAGACTCTGTATGGTACTGATGAAAATGCTCCTAAGGGATTGGTCTCAATGGAATTATAAGGATGCCATTTGAATTTTGGATATGGCCTATCCTTTACTTCAACTACTAGATGAGTGGACATGATTGCAATTTCATAAATTCACAAGCTTTTCGAAAAATACCTTCCTGTCAGATCGGAGTTTGTTCGCCTTTGAATTTCAACAAGGTTAACTCCAGGGCTCTTCAAACTACTTTCCTTCAATATGCAAAGTGACAAATGAAAGGTTAAAATGGCTTTTTATCACTTGCACAACTAACCCTTTTGTCGCAATAAATGCCTTAACCCTAGGTCATCCAGTTTTTTGTCTCTCAAGTACAGAGACAAATTATTCTTTTGCAAATCTCCAATATTCTTCAATAATGCGTCTAATTTGTTAAACAACATCTGAAAAGTATCAACTCTCCTACTGGAATCATCTGGATTCCAGTACCAATCACCTACATGGGGTTTAAAAGTTTTTCTTGATAGCTCCCCCTTATGCCAGAGGCTTAAAATTAATTCCCTGAGGTATTACTAGAAGTTGCTTCTGGTGCTGGCGCACTTCCTTCTACAGAGGGATTCTTCTTCACCCATTTCTTTTGCATTTTCTTTCTAATCACATCAGCAGTGACTTTTCCTTTTCCTTTAACATCCTGTTGCATGTTCTGTTTTACCAAACCTCTTCTACTCCAATAGAATCTAGCAATGTGGCCAAATTTGTTGCAGTTGTAGCACACAACACTTCTCTTTCCAGGCCATTTGTTCCATTGACTTTGTCTTGATCTGCATTGGTTAGCAATATGTCCAAATCTATTGCATGCATAGCATATGACATCTCTATGAAAGTTATTTATCACAATTTTGCATTTACTTGACTTGTGACCATACTTATAGCAATTAAAGCACTGACCTGAGAATGATGGTCTACTTGTATTCATTCTACTCCTACACTGAGAAGCCATATGACCAAATTTGTTACAAACATAATAATAGCCATTAAATTTTTGAGCATTTGGTTGCCTTACTGGATTTTTTCTAGCTCCATTCATCTTATTTCCTTGTCAGAATCTTCCTTGTCTGAAATTCCTTTGTCCAAATCTTAAAATTTCTCCTTCTTCATATCCAAGACCTCGCTTGTCACCATCAGTCCTCTGACCTTTGATCAGCTCATCAAGTTTGGCCGAACTTGCTTTAAATTTCTCCTTATACTCATTTGCAGCAGCAAGTTCATTTCTGAGATCATCAAGCTGCTTTTCAAGCACTTCTTCATTGTTCTTGTATTGTTCCAATTCATTGTCCTGTTGGCTACATTGTTCAAATTTCTCTTTCAAAGATTGTACAAGTTTTTCTTCATTCTTCTTTCTATCCTCAATCTCCTTGGTCATTCTCATCATGATAGATTCCATCTCATTCTTCAAGGCAACATTCTCTCTGGAAAACTTTTCACATTCTTCTATTTTCTCTTTTAGGGCATGACTGAGTTGTTCATCTTTCATTCTCTTGTTCTTTTGCTTGAGCTAACCACATAATTCATTTCTTTTCTCCCTTGATTCATTGATTTTTTCTTTTAATGACTGGATGAATTTTTCTGCATTCTTAAGACTTTCTTGCAGTTCCAGGTTCTCAGATTTTGATTGGTCAAGATCATCCAGGGCCACCATAAGTTGTTGTTGAAGACTGCTTATATCCATTAAAGAACACCTTCCAAGATCTCCCCAAGTTGTAAGACTTCTTCCGAGGAACTAGCTCTGATACCAATTGTTGGAAACAAGCAACACTGAGAGGGGGGTGATCAGTGTTGTGCAGAAATTTAACTTTATTATTCTATTTTTAACTTAACCATTCAATAAAGGAAATATGCATGAATAGAAAGAAAGCAATCACAACACCATAACACCAGGATTTTTTTACGTGGAAACCCTATTAAGGGAAAAACCACGGTGGATGGCCAATCCACAATATAATATGAGTATATACTCAAAAGGAATAGTACAAAATGGGAATGCACTTGCATTCAGGCTCACTGCCTAGAGCTCACTGCTCAAAATGGATGGGCTCACTGCCCTACAATGATTTGGAATAGATCCAAAAGAGAGAAATAATAAAATAGCATCTACAATTCCTAATTACAGTTTCGGTTAAGCTTTGTACACGATCTTCTTTCCTTCTAACTAATTCAACAATTCTGCTCTACTCTATACAACTCGCACTGCAAAAATCTTAATGCACAAGTGGAACTATGCATAATCGCCTAATCACTCTTCCTGATGATCGTAACACACCACTATATTTCTTTCTCACACACTGAATGATATGTCGAATCTCTTATATATATCCACATCTAGAAATAAAGTCACTATAGGTCGGCCTTAATAAAACTTGGAAATATTATCAACTATTAGCCCAAATCATGAACAATTTTTTATGCACATTCATACAAGTCAGCCACAACATAGTTTGGACCCAAAACTAAATGTTTGAACATAAAAAAAAATTAATAATTACTCTTTACACATCCACAACATGCCACATTCATTGAGTTGGCCACAATGAGCAAATAAACAGAAAACATCCTACCGGACCTCCTAGCTCGTACAACGACTAGTGCAACATCACAAAATTTAGTAATAAGATAATACACACACTTAACAAACTATCTCGGGGATCCACAACTCAATAAGATGATCCGATGAAGTAGACATATTTACTAACTGACCCAATACCCTATTCTTCAAGCATTTTGTTAGTAATACACTATACTTCACTTTATCTTCTAGTATGACTAGATTTTGTTCTGCGGACCATAAAAATAACTTCAGTTGCCATCAATGACAACACTAGAATCCATATGCCAACATGTAAAACATAATAGTGTAGACAAGGCATGTGAATATATTGACAAAATGCCTTAAATAAATGTGATTTCATGAAATGTCATGATTGTAAGATACGTTCAAGATGGTTTTATTGAAAAAGCCTTAAAAACTCTTAAGAAAATATAATTTATATGTGTAAATCTAGACTCATCGACCGTTGTCATCAAGTTCTCTACTTCTACTCAAATTAAAGCTTTGAAAGAGGGTATGTGCTTACATCAAAACATAATTAAAAGTGACCATTTTTGAAATATTTAGTTGTTACAAGTGTCACTTTAAATCACCTTAGCCTTCACAAGAACTTATGCAACATGTCTATGTGTCAATATGTAGTAGGAAAATGACTAAATTTTGGCTAATGGATAAACTAAGATGAATTATGAAGGTTATTATGTGCTTATCTTCTTTAATATTGATCTAATGTTATCCAAACTAGTGTTATAAATGTAAAAACTATTTTACAATGTAATTTGTTAATAATAAGTACAAGAAACTTATTTTGAAGTGTTCTCTAGATTTAACTTTTCTTTCTTCCCATACATATCCTACAAGGTCACCCTGATGATTAGTTTTTGTTTGTGAACTTAGGGATTTGGGGTTATTTGTATCATATGTCCCGGGTAATTTTTTTACTAGCATGATTTCAAGAGTCCTCTTTGTGCATAAGATAACATGTCTAGACATTATATTTATATAATCCATTGGGACCATGCTTTATGTTTAAAGGTCCTATACTTGATTTCTTTGTGGAGTCTTTATGCATTTTTATTAGATTTGCATCCCTCAAGAGCTCCTAATTTTTCACATAGGTTGAATATTATAATTAAGGGGCACTTACATAGCCTAAACCCTCATGCCTTAGAGGGCCTTAAACTGATGGCTTGGTCAAATGCATTGCTTAAGGTCTTTGAGAAATCTACACCCTTAATCAACCACCATAGCCATAAAATCCTTTAGCGTATTCATAAACCATTTTTAAATATTGATAGAGACTCTTGAGATAGGTGTCTCTTTGTTATTTAGTAATGTGAAAACATTAGGTGAGAACTTTCAAATTAAGCACTAAACACCCATTTTTGGTTCTTAGATCCCCATGGTGCTTACCACTCAATTAAACTTAAGTTATGTATTTTTCATAGATTTTACCTTAACGTTGCCTCTCACCTAATTTTTTATGGACAACTCTCTGTAAAAATTTTTGTGTTATTTTCTTCTAGACCAACCCACATGGTCACATGTCATATTTTGATTCACAACATAGTGGCTAAATGATGAATACACACTTTCAAATTAAGAATTGTGTTCTTTCCAGCTATGTACTTTGTAGTTTCTCCCACCATAGATTAAATTTTAACATGCTTAATAGTTAACATAAAATACACAAGTTTTTTCATGAAATAAATGGAATATTTTTTAAATGGGAATGACACATGCAACCTTATCTCCACCATGTGTGTGTCTATTGATAATGGAATAATACTCGAAGTAGATTATATCTAATAATGTAACACCATATGAGCATATGACTAGAAAATACAACTTTGACCACACATACCAATGCTTTCCCTTGCTAACCATCATGTGCCATGCATCCTTTTATATATTGGTTTTGGGAAAGGTTTCTCAACCTTGCACCCTAATGTTTTGATTTGGTAATTATTTTTATTTATTTATTATTTTGGTATTTTGGCCTTATAATGGGAAATAAGGCATTCTAATTTATGTTGGAATTTTTTACCATGTTTCAAATACTCTAGGACGTGTGTAAGAGGTTGTAGGAGCATCTAATGTCATTATGAAATTGTAGTATGGGAGTTACTTATGACATATTAAATTACGATGTGTAAGAGCATGATTATTGGGGAGCTACATTAGAATCTTGACCAGAATTATGACAAGCCATAAAATATATTTGAATGGTTTTGAATATGCCAAAGTGGAGCACTCAAATTGAGGAGTGAACTATGATAGATATTATGACAAGTTACTACAGTTGTAAGAGAAATTTTTTAGAAGAGGATACAATGAAAAACTTGGGTGTTGAAATTTGGGCCAAATATGTGTCACTTTTGGGTCATTGTTCGGTTGATGGTTTTATTGAATGATTTGTGGTTTGTGATTTTAATTTTCCCTATTTATTATTTCTTGAGGATGGAGTATGGCATAGATCATTATGATTGACTTGTAGGTACTATCATGCTAGCAAAATTGCTCTAGGATTTGACTGTTGGTGATACTCTTGCAAAAGCATAGCTTGAGATTTGTGTTTTAACCTCTTAGTTTTTTTTTAAGCAAAAGGCCAAGGCCTAACTATTTGTATTAATATTATAATTAACATTACAAGCATAATCATAATTATAGTACTGAATATAAGCAACCAAATAGTTCAAAATTGTGTGAAAACATCAACCCAATACTATTTTAGAACCATCCTAAATAGCATCATCAACTATACATATTAATATATCAGAAACCATCTAAATACCCTATGTGAATGCCAAGGATTTTTATATGTATAGACATATATTATACAAAATTTTAAACAACAAAATTTTGCTCCATGTATATGGTTTCCTTTATTCTTCCATGTCTGTTGCGTTTTCCCCCGAGCCTTTAACATCTTGCTTTGCTTCTTCCCTTGCTCCCTGTACATCTTGTTCTGCATTTTGTTCTACAATTTGTTCATTTTCAAAAAAAAAATCATCCTTTGCTTCATTCAGATTATCATTTTCACCCTGTCCTTCATCACCTGACCCAAATTGATGTTGTAGATTTAAGATCCAAAGTGGACGACCATGCCTGACATGATGGTTTAGCAAATATGAAAGAGCATAGAATTTTTCCATAAAATTTTCCAGCATTGGACTTCCCAAATCTTCAGAAAATAAAGTTAGAACTCTTTTCATAGCCCAAGGATCATCATTTTTTAATTTGTTTCTCACTGCCTCAAAAGCTGCTCTATAACATTGTTTTGATTTTAGAATTTTCTTAGGAAAAAGTCCACCTACAAATCGTTTTCCTCTATCCAAATTATAAGCTTGCACACATTGAAGAAGCTCATCCTCACCCAACACATTTGGATGCACCACTATATCAACAATAACCTCCAATAGATCCAATGACTGCAAAATATTTAGAGCATTTGAAAGAAAAACATAAAGCATTTGTGATGGGAAAAGTACCCTCGGTGCACTTGGACTAAGAACATGTTCTCCAATGACAACCATAATGCTATCAACCATGTTAGGACAAGAGACTCCGAAAATAAAAGATAATTCATAATCCCCAAAAAAATTGAAAAAAAATGAGGTTCTCGTTTTTCATGCCGGTGCTCACAGAGTTAAAAGGGCCACCACCTGGCGGCCACCGGGCGGCCACCGATCCGCCACTGCCGCCGGTGGCACCAGCCCAAACGCCGCCGACTCTTCAGCCCCTGCGGGCTCTGTCAAACCTTGCCAACGGTCATATGAATGACCGGGAGTCAAGCCGAGCCCCTAGAGATTTCAAAATGGTGGAGAATATTCTGATACCCAGAAGCATATTCCGGCCCCCTGTCTACAAAATAATCCAAAGCAAACAGCATATTCCGTTGGCCGAATTTTTTCTGACAGGGGTTTTTTTTTTGCGCCGATGGACAGATGGCCATCAAATTTATGCTTGCCTTTTACTGACGTCAGCATGACATCATGATGACGTCATCCATATGGCCAGCCCCTCTTTGCCCCTCCAAGCCCTGATTTTTCCTAAAGGAGCAGTTTTTTTCTTTTGGTCATAACTTGGGCATAAGGTATCGAAATCAGGCAAACAAGATATCGCCGGAAAGCTGGTTCTGAGAAATTTCCAATGGTGATGTTTATTTTTTAGTATTTTACTATTTATCTAAATTTATTGCTGTTTGAATTCAGATGTTTATTTTCGACTTCTGAGCTAATAAATTTTTGCCACAATCTTCGATTTTTGCTATCTTTGCGGTGTTGGAAAGGTATTAAGGAGCTCTATGTTTTTGTCCATGCACTTATTTTGTATCTGTCCTAGGTTGATCACTTAGTCCAGATTTGGCCCAATGGGTTGTTTGGAGATTACTTGGATGTTTTGGCAGTTGGGAGGGTGCATCTTGCATCTTTGCACTTTGTTTTCAGTAATACATCATTCAATAATTACTTGCTGCTTCATAGATTCTAGGGTTGTTCGCGTTTGGAGTTTTTGAGTGTTCTGTGGCATCGGGTCTGTTGTTGCTTTATCATGATTCCTTGAGTCAATCAGTGACTCTCATCTGGTTTCAGTAGTAAACAGAAGAATCTTTCCTGCTTGCCAGAATCAGGTTCTAGTGTTACTCTACAATGATCTTCTAGTGCTTCTTCCAGCAGTCATCTCATTGTAGGGGGGTTTTGTCCCACTGGTTTTTTCCTTCTCTACTCCATTCTTGCATTTGTAAATGGGTACCTGATTTGGCCTAGTTGTCAGGACCCATCTTTGCTTTCATGCATCTTCTTCTAGTGTTTTAGCTTCTTCCTAAGTTCATCTTAAGGGGGGGTGTTAGAGTAATAAGTTATTATGCTTAATTAATTAAATCATATTGGTTGATTAATTAAGTCACTTATTCCTTTAGTTACTTAAGCTAAACTTAGGCACATTAATAATTGATTAATTATTAAGTGTGCACACAAGGGTTTCATTTAGGGTTTCCCTTTTAGGGTTTCTTGATCTCCTTCATAAGGATTGATCTCTTTGTAATAATTGATACTCTTAATGCATTTTTACTTTTAGGTTTACAGAACATCTTCTTTCGTTCTGCATGTCTTTTGCATGTGACAGGTATCCCTTTGCATGCAGGTGATCTTGGTTTCTAACAGATTAGACAACTAGGTTGGATTAGTATAATGTTGATGATAACAATTAAATAAATAATTTCATTTGATCATGGTTGTATGAACATAAGCATTCCAGGTTGTCTACAAATATGTGAATATCTTAAGTTCAATATTTAATGAATTTTTTTCATGAAATAACTAGTCAAATACTAAAAGGAAGTGGTAGATGCATGTGGTATTGAATAAAATCATAGTGCATGATCACTCACACTAAATGGTAATACCTTAGAAAGTATTGATCCTCATAAAAATAAGGAAGTCACATCAATTGGAAGTATTATAAATGTCATAAAGGATCACCTTTACCATCATAAATTAAAAAATAAGGTGCCACAAATCCACTTGGTGTAGGATAAGTCAAAATATGATGTGCTAGACCTGGAATGTGTAATGTCAATTTGATAATATCTTTTGATACAAGGCTTTGTTCATAATCAACACAATTTTTTAGATGGACCATCTTACCGACAATATAATTGTCATAAGTTGAAATATTATTCTAAACACGTCCCATATTGTCTTAATGGAAGAAGACGTATCATCAGTTAGTGGCACATTACCCTCACATATACTAAATATTTTTTAAAAATATCCCCGTGTCGTTACTCTTATTTAGGTATAAGGTACAAGATATGGTGTTGGAAAAGGTACTCAACATGTACTCAAATATATGTCAAACAAAAGGCATAGTATGAACAAATCTAAATAAGAACTTCCAAAAAAAATGTATCATGACGCATAGAGAAGTATATGGGACCCACTAAGGAAAGGCCACTAGAAGGGGAAGACCAAGAATCATGAGCAAAAATGGTTTATGTCCATTAGTAACATGATCTATGAAAGCACACATGTAAAAAAGTATGGAATGATAAAAAAATCATGTTGAGAAGTAAACCATTATTTATCTCTATCAATCAAAGTATTGTGAAAGACATGTATCAAAGCATGAACATCACTTGTGAAAGCATAACATGAAGATAAGAATGGTCTAACATGGAACTTTATATTTAATTCTACTAAACGACTCTATCATAGTTGGATAAAGAAAATGTTTATCACAAAAATAATCATGAACAAAGAGTCATCAACCACACCATGGTAAGATAAATAAGTATCATTATGGTCAAAACTAAACATATCATCAATAGAATATAAGCCGCCAGATAGAAAAGAGGGATTATCATAAACAATATGGGGCGTAATAACCTCCTTTGAAGGTGAACAAGACATATCACTGTTGAGAAAAGTAAATTTATCATAATGTTCATCACAAGGATAATCATCATATATAGGTAATCTAAAATAAAAAACTTCACTATTAGGCATAGGATAAGGTACATCAACATCACCTATAACTGAAGGTAAGAAAAATATCCACATCTCTTGACTCGTCAAGAAAAAAGACATATCAAGAGAGGCACATGACTTGGAGAATACCTATATAAAAAATAAAATATATCAAGAGATGGGGAAAGAACATGATTGCTAGTATACCATCATTATGTTTATGTACACCACTTGTACTAGCCATACCAAAAGTAAAAGAAACATGAGGCTCATGGATAAGTGAAAAAAGTGTTGGGAGGAAAGAAAAAGTACTAGCCACTTTTATATAGGAAAACAAAATGATGGAACAAAACCTCTATAGAAAAGAAAATGAAGTCACACTATTAACTACAAACCCTAGAGAGTAATAAAGCTATGCAATTCAAATATGAAAGGGAATCAAATACCAATTGGATTGGGGATAACTAATAATCAATTAAAAAATTAAAATATGAAACCCTAATGGAAGAAGGATAAACCCTAAGGTCAAGCTCTAGGGTGGTACGGGAGTAGACAAGTTCGTAAAAAAAGAAAATAAATTATTTCATAAATAATTAAGGTTAATAAATAAATATAAACAATTAAGCGTGACTAACATATGTTAATGCTTAGAGCTAGATTAATAAACATGTAATAAATATGCTAAAAATAGATGCAATGGATTAAAGTGTTGGAAATAGGTTGCCATTCAATTGCAAATCCTAAACATTAATTATTTCATGCATCTCCTAGATTCTTGGAATGTGTTCAACAACACTAAGATTAAGATGAGATTAATATTTGATGAAATAATCATGATTATTGACATTTTTAATTAATTCTAAATGTAAGAATCATGTGAGGGCATCCATAGTGAGTTCCTAAATAATAGGCACACATGGGACACTCACATGGTAAGGTGAAACTCACCTTTTGTTCAGTTAACTATACGGAGTAATAGTTAACACTTTTGAATGCATGTAAAGATCCTAGGAGTTAGGATTTGATGTTTGCATGTTTGAAGTTCAGTTAAGTTTAGTTTAGATTAGTTCAGTTCAGTTCAGTTCAGAATTAGTTTAGTTCAATTTAGTTCAATTTAGTTCAGTTCAGTTCAGTTCAGTTCAAATCAGTTCAGTTATGGTTCAGTTATCTTTAGTTGCATGCAAGTGCATGTTGCATGCATGTTGATTATGTTGAGTTGCATGTAGTTAGCTTCAGTTAACTTGTAATACATGGCTAATAACATTGAGTTGTATGACAGATAACAGGGACTACCTCCAGTTAACAAGGGATGACAATTTTTTGGGAATGGTGTTGAGTAAATGTTTCAGTTAACTATAAAGCACTTGAAGCCAACTTGGGCGCCCAAGATGTTTTATTGGAATTACCTCTCATGCATGATAAGATATTTTTGAAGGCTCAGTTAAGTAAAATTTCTTAAGGGCGCCAACTTTGAGGAAGAGCTTTGGAATTATCACTGAAGTGAAGGAGAAGTTGTAGCTTCAGTTTGGGATTCCCAAATGCATGAAGCACATGTTTTAAGCTTTATTCTTCACTGAATAACTCAACTTGAAGGAATATGGCGTACCTTTTTAAGGGCTTGAGCTTGTGCATTGTAATTATCACCATTTGGAGATTACAAGGTTGCATATTGTCTCTATATCTCATTCAAGTTGAACAGAGTTTTCATAATTGTTATTGTAGGTGTGAAGAAGATTGGTAAAGATAGAAGAAGCATTCTCAAGCAAGAATTGGAGCTGTTGTAATTCAGAGATTGAATAATATAATAATTCTTGGTGGGGTTTTTTCTCGAAAGGGTTTCTCCATGGTATATCTTGTGTGATCTTTCTAATATCCTATCTAGTTCTTCTATCAACTTCTCTCTTCATTCTACAATAGTAAAATGAATTAATCAAGATAATTATCCACAAAGAATATATGTAACAAATAAAATACATACTTAGAACAACAATATTGAAGTTTTACAGAGTATTAAGCGAAGAAAACACCTCATTTTTCAACATTTGGTATCAGAGCTGAGGTTGGGTAGAGTATTGGGACACCTTTCTCTTAAAGTTTGAAGGATTTATTGGCTTAGTGGGAGCTCTTATTATTTTAGTAATTTTCTAATTTTGGAATTAAGTTTTTGTTACAATGAATTCAAGGTTAGATATTGAAAGGTTCAATGGTTCTAACTATGAAATGTGGAAATTAAAAATGGAAGATCTTCTTGAAGAAAGAGATCAATGGTTAGCGGTTAATAATGAGACAAAGACACCTACAACTATGTCAGATGAAGATTGGGATAAGTTAGATAAAAAGGCAAGAGGAACAATTAGATTGTGTCTTGCTGATGTTGTTCTTTTAAATGTTTCAGTGGAAACCAGTGCATATAAATTGTGGAAAAGAATAGGAGACATTTATCAAACAAAGAGTAACAAATAAGTTGTATCTGAAAAGGAAATTATATTCATTGAAAATGAAAGATGGTGATTCAGTAGCATAACATTTAAATGCTTTCAATTTAATTCTCAATCAATTAGCATCCATAGATGTAAAGCTTGAGGATGAGGATAAGTGCATTTTATTGCTTTGCTCTTTACCAGATTCTTGGGAAAACCTAATAGTTGCAATTAGTGGTAATGGTGTAGATCCAAAGATGGACAAGATTATTCCTACTCTCCTATCAGAGGAGATGAGGAGGAAATCTAAAACTGGCTCCCAAGATGCCTTGTTTGTAAGAGGTAGGCCTAAAGAGAAGGAATCTAAAGCAAACAAGAAAGGAAAGGGTAAGTCTAAAGGACGATCAAAAACCCCTGGTAAGAGTAAGGTAAAGTGTTGGAACTACGGAAAACCTAGACATATTAAAAAGGATTGTAAGAGCAAGAAGAAGAGTATTGATGCTTCTACAGAAAAATCCAATGACAGTAATGATGCATTAGTCATTTCTTCTAATAATGTTGTTGATAACTCTTGGCTTCTTGATTCAGGTTGCTCCTATCATATGACTCCTAGAAAGGAGTGGTTCTCTAAATATACTGCATATGATGGAGGAGATTTCTTCTTTGGAGAAAACAACACAACAAAATTTGTTGGCAAAGGAGAGGTAAAATTGTGTTTCAGTGATGGTAGTGTTAATACACTTAATGATGTTTTGCATATTCCAGGACTTGCAAGGAATCTACTTTCTATCTCTAAGTTTAATGATTCTGGAATGCATGTGACATTTGACAAAGGTGGTTGCAGATTGGTGAAAGGGAATATGGTGGTTGCTAAAGGATCTCGGATTAGGACTTTGTTTAAGTTAAATACCTCCAATGTAAATATTTTATCAAATGTAACTGAAGCTGAAAATACATGTATGCTATGGCAACATAGATTGGGCCATATAGGTGAAAAAGGTCTTAGGACCATTCTTAATAAAAATTTGGTTGACGGTATTCCTAATTATTATATTGGCAAAAATGAATTTTGTGAGCACTGTGTGTTTGGAAAGAAATCTAGATCTAAATTTCCTAGTGGTACAAATAGAGCTAAAAGATTATTAGAGATTATTCACTCAGATGTAATGGGTCTTGTGGATATTGACTCTATTGGAAAATCTAGATACTATGTCACATTTATTGACAATGTCTCAAGATACACTTGGATATATTTTATGCATAACAAATCTGATGTGTTTAATAAGTTTAAGGAATTTAAGGCTTTGGTTGAGAAACAATCAAATTATAAGATAAAAGTGTTGAGATCAAATAATGGTGGTGAGTATTGTTCTAAGGAATTTGATGATTATTGTAAGCATGCAGGAATAGTGAGACAGAAAACTACTCCATATACACCTCAACTAGATGAAGTAGCAGAAAACTACTCCTATCATATGACTCCTAGAAAGGAGTGGTTCTCTAAATATACTGCATATGATGGAGGAGATTTCTTCTTTGGAGAAAACAACACAACAAAATTTGTTGGCAAAGGAGAGGTAAAATTGTGTTTCAGTGATGGTAGTGTTAATACACTTAATGATGTTTTACATATTCCAGGACTTGCAAGGAATCTACTTTTTGTCTCTAAGTTTAATGATTCTGGAATGCATGTGACATTTGACAAAGGTGGTTGTAGATTGGTGAAATGGAATATGGTGGTTGCTAAAGGATCTCGGATTGGGAATTTGTTTAAGTTGAATACCTCCAATGTAAATATTTTATCAAATGTAACTGAAGTTGAAAATACATGTATGCTATGGCACCATAGATTGGGCCATATAGGTGAAAAAGGTCTTAGTACCATTCTTAATAAAAATTTGGTTGATGGTATTCCTAATTATAATATTGGCAAAAATGAATTTTGTGAGCACTGTGTGTTTGGAAAGAAATCTAGATCTAAATTTCCTAGTGGTACAAATAGATCTAAAAGATTATTAGAGATTATTCACTCAGATGTAATGGGTCCTGTGGATATTGACTCTATTGGAAAATCTAGATACTATGTCACATTTATTGATGATTTCTCAAGATACACTTGGATATATTTTATGCATAACAAATCTAATGTGTTTAATAAGTTTAAGGAATTTAAGGCTTTGGTTGAGAAACAATCAGATTATAAGATAAAAGTGTTGAGATCAAATAATGGCAGTGAGTATTGTTCTAAGGAATTTGATGATTATTGTAAGCATGTAGGAATAGTGAGACAGAAAACTACTCCATATACACCTCAACAAAATGGAGTAGTAGAAAGGATGAACCGAACCTTAATGGAAAGAGCTAGGAGTATGTTAAGTAGTGTTAGGCTTGAATGGTCCTTATGGGCTGAAGCGGTATGTACTTCTTGTTATTTAAACAATAGATCCCCTAGTTCATCTATTGAAGATAAAACTCCTTATGAGATGTGGTTAGGTAAGAAACCTAGTGTTGCACATTTAAGGATCTTTGGTTGTGAGGCTTTTGTTCACGTTCCTCAAGAAAAGTGATCTAAATTGGATCCTAAAGCACATAAATGCATATTCATAGGTTATGGTGAAAATGTAAAAGGTTACAAGCTTTGGAATCCACTAACAAGAAAAGTTTCTTTATCTAGAGATGTTATTTTCAGGGAATTTAGAGCTTATTCAGGAGAAGAACAACCAAAGGAAAAGGATACTTCTTGAACAGTGCATTTTGAATCAAATACTGAGAAGCAACAAGATGCACATGTTGAAGAACAAGTGGATGAATCTCAAGAAGAGAGTTCAAAGAGTTCTTCTGAAATAGAGGCTCAAGATGAGCATATTGAGGAACCAGAAGAAACTCCTTTAAGGAGATCCAAAAGACAATGAAATCTCGTTGATAGGTATAGCCCACCTAATTTCCGTTGTATTTTTGCTTTAATGAGTACTAATGATGAACCCAGTTCTTACAGGGAAGCTTTTTCCTCAAACGAGAGTAAACTTTGGTCACAAGCTATGCATGAGGAAATGGAATCCTTGGATGCTTGTGACACATGGGATCTTGAGAGTTTTCCCAAAGATAGAAAGGCCATTGGTTGTAAATGGATCTTTAAAAAGAAGATTGGTGTAGATGGTAATCTCGAAAGGTACAAGGCTAGATTAGTAGCCAAGGGCTACTCCCAGAGAGAGGGAGTTGACTTTAATGAAATCTTCTCTCCTATTGCTAAATTAACTTCTATTAGATTCTTCTTATCTATTGTTGTTGCTTGACTTTGAAATTGAGCAAATAGATGTGAAAACTGCTTTTTTGCATGAGAATCTTGATGAGGAGATTTATATGAAGCAACCTAAAGGTTTTGTTGTAAAAGGAAAAGAAGAATTGGTTTGCAAGTTAAAAAGATCTTTATATGGATTGAAACAGTCACCGAGAATGTGGTACCAGAAGTTTGATGCTTTCACATTAAAAATTGGTTATGTTAGGAGTGAGGAAGATCATTGTGTTTATATAAAAATTATTGATGATCAGCTTTTAATTATTATCTTGTATGTTGATGACATGTTATTTATTGGTAACGGCAAGGTAATGATCAGAGAATTGAAAGCACAACTCTCAAACACATTTGAGATGAAAGATCTAGGGGCTGCAAAATATATCCTCGGTATGGAGATCAGTAGAGATAGAGGTAACAGAAAGCTTTGCTTAAGTCAGAGTAATTATGTTGATACTATTTGGAAAAGATTTAACATGCAGGACAATAAACCGGTTAATATTCATTTACCAGTTGGCACGAAGTTAAGTTTAGATATGAGTCCTAAATCTGATTTTGATTTTGAGGAAATGTCTGAAATTCTGTATGCTAGTGCAATTGGTAGTTTAATGTATGCAATGGTCATGCGAGACCAGATATAGCACAAGCAGTGGGAGTTCTTAGTAGATTTATGTCTAACCCTGGTAAAGAACATTGGGCATATGTTAAGAGGGTATAAATAGATATTTACGAGGGACTTCAGATTACTGTTTAGTTTATCATGGTTCAAATAATATTGATATTATGAATAGATCATTGGACATATAGGGGTTTGTTGATTCAGATTGGGCAGGAGATTTGGATAGTCGGAGGTCGACAAGTGGTTATGTGTACACTTTGTTTGGAGCTGCGATTAGTTGGATGAGTAAGAGGCATCCCACAGTTGTTTTGTCCACCACAGAAGCAGAGTACATGGCTGCCACACATGCCTCTAAAGAGTCAGTTTGGTTACAGAGGCTTGGGTCAGGTATTGGTTTTAATTGCAAGCAAGTTAGGCTTGAATGTGATAGTCAAAGTTCTATTTGTTTAGCCAAAAATCCTATGTATCATGCTTGTACTAAACATGTAGATGTTTAGTATCACTTTGTGCGAGAAATGGTTGAAAGTGGAAAAGTATTAATTGAAAAAGTTGACACTTTAATTAATGTTGCAGATTATCTTATGAAGCCAGATCCTACAGATAAGTTCTCATGGTGCAGGAAGGCCATTGGCCTTGAGTCCTATACTTGATTTAAATTTATTATTCCTTGTTTAGAATAATTGAAATGTATAATTTCAAGTGGGAGAATGTTGGAAATAGGTTGTCATTCAATTGCAAATCCTAAACATTAATTATTTCATGTATCTCCTAGATTCTTGGAATGTGTTCAACAACACTAAGATTAAGATGAGATTAATATTTGATGAAATAATCATGATTATTAACATTTTTAATTAATTCTAAATGTAAGAAGCATTTGAGGGCGTCCATAGTGAGTTCCTAAATAATAGGGACACATGGGACACTCACATGGTAAGGTGAAACTCACCTTGTGCTCAGTTAACTATACGGAGTAACAGTTAACACTTCTGAATGCATGTAAAGATCCTAGGAGTTTGGATTTGATGTTTGCATGCTTGAAGTTCAGTTAATTTTAGTTCAAATCAGCTTAGTTCAGTTCAGTTCAGTTCAGTTTAGTTTAGAATCAGTTTATTTCAATTTAGTTCAGTTCAGTTCAGTTCAGTTTAGTTATGGTCCAGTTATCTTCAATTGCATGCATGTTGGTTATGTTGAGTTGCATGTAGTTAGCTTCAGTTAACTTGTAATGCATGGCTAATAACATTGAGTTGTATGACAGATAACAGGGACTACCTCCAGTTAACAAGGGATGACCATTCTTTGGGAATGGTGTTGAGTAAATGCTCTAACTAACTATAGCACTTGAAGCAACTTTGGGTGCCCAAGATGCTTTATTGGAATTCACTCTCATGCATGATAAGATATTTTGAAGGCCTGCCAGTAGAATTTCTTAAGGGCGCCAACTTTGGAGGAAGAGCTTTGAATTATCATAGAAGTGACTTGGAGAGGCTGTAGCTTCAGTTGGGATGCCCAAATGCATGAAGCATGTTGTAAGCTTTAGTATTCAATGGAATAACTCAACTTGAAGGAATATGGCGACCTCAAGGGCTTGAGCTTATGCATTGTAATTATCACCATTTGATTATTACAAGGTTGCATATTGTCTCTATATCTCATTCAAGTTGAATAGAGTTTTCATAATTGTTATTGCAGGTGTGAAGAAGATTGGTAGAGATAGAAGAAGCATTCTCAAGCAAGAATTGGAGCTATTGTAATTCAGAGATTGAATAATAGAATAATTCTTGGTGGAGTTTTTTCCCGAAAGGGTTTCTCCACGATATATCTTGTGTGATGTTTCTAATATCATGTCTAGTTCTTCTATTAGCTTCTCTCTTCATTCTACAATAGTAAAATGAATTAATCAAGATAGTCATCCACAAAGAATATATGTAACAAAGAAAAGACTTACTTAGAACAGCAATATTGAAGTTTTACAGAGTATTAAGCTAAGAAAACACCTCATTTTTCAACATAGGGTACTTAGCTTTGGGAGAAATGATTAATAATCAATATTGATGTCATGTAGGAATTATTTTCTACAAGCACATAAATTTATGCCCTTGAGGTCCTCATTGTCTTGTATTCTATATAAAACCAAAATTAAATTTGGTTCAAATATGAGCCTCTCAAGTTCAAACCCAAGTGCTATATGACCTTGATTTAATACATATGAATGAATCCAACAACACAAGAATGAATTTACATGTAGCATAGATCTATCTCCTTTGCCTTCTCTATGTCTTCAAATATATCAATGTAGTGTTTAAAAACACCTTATAGAATATTGTTAGATAACAAGGGTCAAGTTCTCCTAGGTCAACCCCTTGCCTGGATTAACTTTAAATTTTTGCGTGAATGATCAAAGTCAACAAATATATACATTCAAATGGATTTTATGACTTGAATGCAAATATGTTCTTTTGAGCTCCAAATCTAAATGTTCTTAAAGTGAATTCTCATTTTTCAACCATATGACTTTTTTCAATGATTAAAGTGGGGTAAGGGTCCTCTCCTATTGTATTGTGATATCAAAAATGCATTTAGAACTTGTTGTTTGACAAAAGGAAAAAATACAAATACATATTAAATGATAAAATGGACCATACAAATTATCAACAATTTAGACCTAAAAAACTAATATCCTGTGCATGAAAAAATAGACTCTAGAACTATAACCAGCTACATACTTACTATTAGTACATAGTTTGATTATAAATCATCATACTTTACTTGTCCTTAAAAAAATTCCTTAGTATTTGACAAAAAAATGGTAATCATCATTGATTATAGACTAACATTATACTAATCCTAAAAAGGAAATATTGAATTGACAAGAGAGAGCATAACCATACCATGTAACTAGACAATGTAATTAGAAACTAAACCAACAATTTTGAACTTCTTGTTCTATGAAGTTCTCTTGCACGCTTAGGATCTTTCACCTAAAAGGAGAGAGATAGAACCCTAATCCAAAATTGAAGTGGTTCACTCAAATGAGGTATTGTATGATGTAATTAAGCCTAAATGCAATGTTGTAAATGCAACTATATGATGAAATTGATTTATTATTTATGCAGAACTAATGTAAAATGTAATGTTTGAAAACACAATGAGATATGCAAGAATGAATTAAAACATGAATAAATGAAAAAAAAATTGAAAGAGGTTGATCAAAATGCATCTAGAGGTAGATTGCAGACTTGAGAAGATTCTGGAATGCTAGAAAAATCACTATTGATGACCAATGGGACTCACTCACCACTGATGGAGAATCAGTCCTCCTACTGGTAAAATCTCCTGAAACAGGTTTTCGACTGTCGGGAACTGGAATCTGACAAAGTCACCTTTTTCATCCTTCAGGTGGGACTCATTCGCCACTAATGGCGAATCAGTCCTCTTCCAAAATTATGTGAAATCAAAGGTCAATTTTGTAGCTCCAAATCTGCACCTGTCTCCTTGTCAAGTTGAAAGAGTCAAATCTGCAGAAAATGAACTGTAGGTTGTCTCCAAGCTTGAAATAGGGTTTTTTTGACTTGAAACACTTTGTTGACTTCTTGACCACCTTTCAACACCTGATTTCTTGACAAAAATGCATACAAAAGTCTACAAACACACATGCAAAAGGGGGAAAATGGTTAAGGATTAGGGTATAGGGATTTGCCTTGGTCAAATCCCACTTTGGTAATCAAACCCTTAATAAAGAAGTGAAATAAAATGGAGAAGGAAATGATGAATAAAAACATGTAAATGTCCTAAAATCACCACAACCTTGTGGAAGAAATCTGAAGATATGTCAATGGTTGCTCTAAGATGCTTGATTGAATGATGCAAAGTGCTCAAATGCTAATTGATGTTTAGTGAATGCAAGTGAATGAGGAGATCTTGATGAATGGGGTTAAAATGAGAAGAAAAACACTTATTTATACACACTATTTCCCTAAGTACCTAATAATACCTCATCACAGGCCGACATAAGGTATTTTTAAATAAAAACCTGAAAGAAAATTTGAATTATTTTGAATTTGGAGCCAAGAGAGACTCATTCGCCACCCATGGCGAATGGGTCCCACCTTGGGCTTGTAAGTGGGTGTCAGGAATTAAGTTGCATTTAATGTTGTTTATCGGGTTTACATTAAAAAATTCACTTAATTAAGTCTTGTGAGTGCATAAAGGGGTCAAATAAAGCATAAGAAAGGTGTAAATAGTGAAAATAAGCCTAGGAAAGTGTGAAATCTTGTTACAAGACTTTACAACACTTTAGAATAGGACTTGATAAGTGATGAAAAGATGATTTTTAGGTGAATTATAATGAAAAGAGTCTAGAAAAGTGTAGAAATGTGTTACAACACTTCACAACACCTTCACAAGATGCCATAATTTGAATATTTAGGACTTAATGTGAATGCATAAGTTACATTGCAACATTAATTCAAAGCAAAAAATACCAAGCATCATGAGAGAAAGACCTAAAAGACCATGAAAATGTCAATGATCCATTTTTCTATTGTACAGAAACTACTTGGTTTTGGGACATAAGATCCATCCTTTTGCTTGACTAGGGTTGCACAATGAACCAAAAAATTAGTTGATTTTTTTCCTTTGCCACATTGAATCATTCCAAAATTAGAAAAGACTTATTGGGCTAGTTGAGATCTACCACCTCAACCATTGGGTGATATATTTGTAATCCATAACCATTGTGAAGAAAGCATTGAATGACTACCAATTATTTGATGATAGCTTCCATTTGAGATTTAATGACCATCACCATTTGAATAAAGATCAAACCCCAAAACTTATAATCAATGTAGGGTAGAGAAGAAAGCTTGGTGGGGTTGTTTCTACCCATAGATTATGAGAGACCCATTCTAAACTTCTCCCAAATGAAAAAATGATTGAGGGATTTAGTCATTTCTTTATCTCTATTAATAGTGAGGATATTGCTTGCCAACACATAAGAGATTTTAAAATTTATTTGGTGGAACCTAGCATCCTCTAGAAAATCTTGAGCTAACATGTCTTCAATGGCTTTCATCATATCTTCTTATTAGAAGAAAAATACCTTCCTTAACTTGGCTAAAGTGATTTCTCCTATGAAGTTCATCTAGTAGAAATTGTCACCTAACACCAAAGACTATATGATCACCAAACAACAAAGCAAAGAATAGTCAAACTTCAATGTAGAGCAAGTTATGGTTCACTCTTATGAATTCACACACTTTCAATGTCTTTCCAATTCGATTATAGCTATCACTTGAAATGATGGATTTTGGATTGCTCTATCCCAAGGTTTGATAAGTAGTACACAAGCTTATAAATCCCTCCCTATAGTAATGGGAGATGGAACATTCCTTTCGTGAATCAAGAATCTCCAAGGCTTCTCTTAAGATATTTTTTATTTTTCATTTTAAAGATTATCTTTTATTGAGGCACATAATTATTACAAGCAAATCATCTTCAATAATCACCTTATTTAGAGGACATATGTCTGAGTGTGTGTAGACCTAGTAGTATTTCTTCCACCTTTGCCTCACTATTAGTCCTTGATGAAAATGAGGTGGTTTTGATCAATTTTTCATTAGAGTTATGAATGATGCAACTAATTCTTGAAGGATCGAGATTTCCTCTAGATGCATCATCAAAATTCATCTTTCATGTTCTTGTTGGAGGATGAACCTAAATTTCATCATTGAAATGTTTGTAGAAATCAGAGTTGATGAAGATACCGGACCATGAATGGGGATTTTTTTGACCATATGAATTAATTACAAAATGAACATATTTAGATACTAGAATATAACACCAAGCCCTGCAAACATCTACCAAGTACTCATAATAACTAGTAGGAAAGGGTTAGAGTTTGGAAATTTGAATTCTAAAATTTAAATCTTGGAGTTATCTTGAGATATTAGGGATTGATTCAAAGTATAGAAGTGTTAGTTTTGAGGCAATGAATAAAAGTGGACATAGGCACAAATGTAGGTTAGAAAAATAACATATATAGTGAACATATAATAATATGTGCAAATAGAGATGAAATACAAGATAAATGTATGGAAATAAGTGTAAACACATAAAATAGATAAAAGCCAATATCATGTTATAAGCCAAACTTAATATAAGAGTGCTTACTTATGGATATATAATAATATTAAGACATTCCATAAAAATTGAACCCCAAACTAAATGAAATTTAACATAGATATGTTTATATTCCACCATTACAATACCAAATACCTCTTGAAAAACTAATTTGACGATAAAAAAATTCTCCATTATCAAATCTAGAAATATAACAAGCTAACATTATGGAGTTTAGAAATTTCATGATTTTAATTATAATAAATTTAAAACAAATATTAATTAGCACTCTAAAATTCAAGTTTGAGTAATAATATAATCTAAATCATTTAAAAATAATATAAATTTTATCCAAGGATCCCACAAAGAGAGGAATGACATAAAGTTAATATTGGGAGTACCTTGCATGACAATATAGGGAAATTTGCACTTGGGTGTGTAAACAAGGACCATAACAAAAGGATAATTGTATTTGTAGCCAAAAACTTTTAGATAGAACAAACAATGAAGCAAAGTTTCAAGTTGCATTAATGGGAATTCAATTTAATAGGCTAGTGTGTTGAACGCTGATGGTGTGGATTAGTCCTTTGGCCGGGGTTTGAAGGACTTTGTTCCAATCACGGAAGAAGATACAATGGTCAAAGAAAGTGCTAAATAACTATGCAGTTTCATCCAATTAGCTTTCTAGAGATGGTATCAAATGTAGAAAAAATTTGAACACTCTACAAAAGTTTAATAGATGAGATATGACTCCCTTAATACTAATTTCACGGATAAAAATAAATAATTCTTATCCACTCACTCCATTAAAATATGTGTAATTATGAGCCCACACAAGTAGCAAAGTTGGCTTGGGCGGTGGGTTTGCTCCCCATTGGTCTCGGGTTCGACTCTACTCCCGGGTTTAAGAGGTGGGACTTCTTGCAGGTGAGGGATCTCACCCACAGGGGACTAGTCTCGCCCCAACTTGCCCCAGGTACACAAGATACAGACTGCTGGGCCACTGGACCGGGTCACGAGGACACCCATATAGTATCAAAAAAAAAGTGTAATTATGATATAATTTAGTGAAACAAAAAAAATCACTATTTAATAATTGAAATTAAATATAGCATAAATGAAGTATAGTAAATTAAAAGTCCCTTGGGCGACACAAGTTACAGTCCGTACTCAATGATAGCCATGGGACGTGGCTTTAATGCGATTAAGACGCGCCTGATGGGCTGGCATAATGGTAGCACGGTTCATTAAGATAGATAATAATTGTGACAGCTAGAGCTTGCGGCCTTTTATTGAATTTTACCCTCGGCTTTGGTGTCGGGCATGCTAGTTGAAGTAGCTTGTGTTTGCGTGTATCTCCTATTTGTCTCTTTCCATCCACTTTGCCATTCATTCTTGCTCTAATTAAGATTGCGTGCTATTTATGCACTTCATTTCTGAATATGTGTGCTGGAATAAATTATATTTCTGTAATGATTGGATATTAATATCTAAAATTTAATCAAAATTTAAATCAAAATGCCTTAAATTTTTAATAAATTTAGACACTCTCATGGCTTGTCTGCATCCCCGTTCACAAGTCACCTCCCCATTCATTCCACAACCCCATCCCTGTACCATGTAGGCCATATTGTTATATAGATAGTTTATCAATGGGCTAATTTTACTTTCATTTGAAGGAGAAGTTTTAACAAACCAAATTGTAATTGGCTATATGAAAATGGATTAATCCAAATCATTAAATAATTCGCATATTTTGATGAAGTTTAGGAGTGGCTACTTTAGTGTTTGGATTTCCAGATGCGACATTTATAAAGGCAAAAGTGCAGTAGCACTCAAGTTTCTTGCAAGTCCTGCATCAATGTCATTTTGGGCTTTTGCGGATATTTTCAATGCATTTGAAGCCAATAGATAGAAGAAAATAAGTTGGGTAAAATCTCGATACTTTTAAAAAGGAAAATAGTTTTTGCTTTATCTATGTTTGCATCTGGTTGTGGAGTTCTAATGTGCATTGGAACTTCTCCTTCTAACTGTTCTTGTGCAGATGTAGATGTCTTTCTAGCATGTGGGTTCCAAGTGTTTTATCCACAAGGTCTAAGTCAGTTGAAGAAAAATATGGTCTGGGTGTTTAGTTGTGGGATTTGTTTTTGTTGTGTGAATTTCACACATGGATATAGTGTAAATAATGGATTGCAATAGTATCATCTTATTAACCAATGACATTAGTAGAAAATTGTACATTATTTCATGACAATATCTTCTATATGCTTATTTTTTCCAAAGTGCATGACATGGCTAAACAATATTGTCAATATGAATTAGAAGAATGTCATGGTATGCATTGGAAAGACACATTGAACAAGAGAGGTTCACATGATCAAACATATTTTGCAACTTGTATCATGCCCCCATGATCAAATTACAAAAATATTAAATACTGTTATAATTATATTCATTATAAAATAATACTATAAATATAAACAAATATATATAAAAACAAATATATTAACAATAAATCCCATTTATAAATCTAATAGTAAAACAAGAAATATATGTTATATTAAAATAATATATCTAAACATAAAATTATATGTATATATTTATATCTTGAAGGAAATACAATGTCCTAGCACTCAAATTGTTGCAGTAATACATTAGGCTGATCCCTTTTACCATAGTTGACCAAGGGGACTTAGTACATGATTCATGATTGATGTGATGCAGGAGCATCCCGGGATACAATGTCCTAGCACTCAAATCGCAGCAATAATACATTAGGCTGATCCCTTTTACAATCATTGACCAAGGGGACTTAGTACATGATCGACGTGATGCAGGAGCATCCTGGGAGAACAACAATCAGCATCAACCAAAACAATTCGGTTTGATTTTAATTCATTTTGGTTTGATTTCAGTTTAATGTGACATTTTCGGTGTTACAATTGATTTTCATGGTTCAATTCAAATGCAATTTAGATAGTTGATTTTTTATGAAGGTTGAACGACATTATTGTTACTAGTTGACAAAATGTCACATTCCAAATTTTATTCCAACTAGCATTTTGTTTGTTCGATTCACCATATGATTTCTTCCTGAGTTCGAATGCCAGATTGATCAAAGCCAATATATGTTTCTTGTAAATTGTTTAAAATTAATTTTCTTTTGTCAGAGATTATTTAGCATGGGAATTTATAGAGCCAAATAGACTCACGCAGCCAACTGAAGATGAAAAGAAGTCAAGGTTTAAAAATGAATGGAAGACAAAAAGTTGCGCAGCCACTTGGAAAGGAAGAGGCGCCAACTTGGGAAACAAAAAGAGAGACGAAAATATCAGAAAAAAAGGGGTGGCTGCTCAGAAGTAAAAAAGAGGTGTGCACAGCATAGAGAAAAAAAAAGGCCGCAAAGAGATGATGTGGGGGCTGTGTAGAATATGAACTAAGAGATTTCAGACTTAAATAAATGGGAATTCATGCTGAGTCAAAAGAAATTGGGGCTGCACAGAGATTATGAGTAAAGGCACCATGAAGAGGATAGAATCAGCACCATTTTGAAGACAAATAAAACTTGCAGATGACATGAAAAAGACCACACTGCCAAGGAAGCACCATTTGAAAATTAAAAATGCAGATTTAGTTTTGGGAGTGGATGTGTGGAATAAAGGAGGAAGTTGCGCAGGGGTAAAGGGAATGAATGAGGGACAGCGCCATATTAATGGCTGCCTAAAAAAAAACAGGGAACATGTATGTGTGAGGGAGGAAGAATGGGAGGCTATAGAAGGGGACGCTTGGTAAAATCCATGCAATTTCTAAATTGCAAATGATAGTTGAGAGTTTTTTAGACTTTAATATTATCTTGATAGCCAAAGAAAGTTGCCAGAAAATTAATAAATTGAAACCAATTTACAGAGTTATTTTAAATTTGAATATATAGTTAGATGTGTATTCTTGGGAAATTCAGTGTTAAAAAGAATTTAAATTGATTTAATTTTGACAATTGTCAAAATTATGTTGGCTTCGAAATCGTGGAATCGTGTAATTTGAGAAAGATAATATTGCAATATTGCAATAAGACTAATGTGAGAAAGTTTGAAGAGCAAGATGATTATAGGCAGCAAAAGCAGCGATTAATATATGTAAGGGGAAAAAACTATAGTTAATAAGAGTTGAAGGGCAACGAAGTTCTGCCAAAAAGTTATTAAATAGTTATGTTTTAAAAAATTAGAAATGAAATTATTGATGAGGTGTAACAAGAACAAATGATTGAGCTAAGGATTGTATTTGTTGTCATAACTTTAGTTTTAGAGAATTCTTAATTACCAATTCTTATTTGTGCATTTGGATATGAATCCAATTGAATGCCTTTCCATATCATTATGGAAAATTTTATTATTGCAACCCTAACTCTAACACTAATTAAACCCCGACCCTAACCTGATTGAAGTCGTATTATAACCCTAACTCTAACACTAATTGAACTATAATCGTAACCCTAGGTATCGTTGAAACCTAACCTTAATTGTATCAAAACCCTAGAGAACTCTAATTGCCCTAACCCTAAAATAGACAATAACCCTTACCTTAATTGAACCCTAACTCCAATCCTAGCCCTAATTTAAGACTAATCTTAACCCTGACCTTAAGTAAACCCCTTATTGAATTGAACCTTAATTGATCCCTAACCCAAATTGATACTAATTGAACCCCAACCCTAAGTGAATAGCAACTTAATTAAACTCCAACCATAATCCTATTTGAATTTTGACCCTAATCATAACCATAATTCAACCCTAACCTTAATTGAACCCTAACCCTAAACATGAGTTCAATTAAGTTTAAGGTTCAAATAGGGTTAGATTTTAATTAAATATAGGTATAGGATTGAATTAGGATTAGGGTTGGGGTTGGGGGTAAAGATTAAGGTTCTATGATAAAGCTTGGGGTTAGTGTTAGGGTTCAATTGGGGCAAGAGTTAGTATTAGGGTTAGGGTTATGGTTCAATTAAATTAATGTTAGTTATAGAATCATAGTTATGTTTAGGGTTGGATATAAAATTAGAGTTAGGTTTGAAGTTAATTAGTGTTAGTTTTAGGGTTGGGGTTATGGTTAGACTTATAATTAGTAATAATATTGGGATTAGATTCTATCACTTTAATAAAAATAATCTTCTATAAATTCATTCATTTTTTAAAAAAAATTATATAATTTAAAATATTTTCAAATTTACCTATGTTGATATTTTAAATTTAAATTATATTTTATTAAATTGTTAAAAAAATTAAGTTGCTTATAAATAATTTTATGTGTTCTTATAATTAACTTGACATTGTGTATAAAAGGTTTAAGTTATGAATCTTATAATATACAAAATAAATTTGTTTTCAATGAACATTTATTTGTTAGTTTAAAAGGTTCAATTAGGGTTAGAATTTAATTAAAATTAGGTATAGGGTTGAATTAGGATTAGGGTTGGGGTAAAGATTAAGGTTCTATAATAAAGCTTGGGATTAGTGTTATGGTTCAATTACAGTTTTATTAATGTTAGTTTTAGAATCATAGTTATGTTTAGGGTTGGATATAAAATTAGAGTTTGGTTTGAAGTTAATTAATGTTAGTTTCAGGGTTGGGGTTATGGTTAGACATATAATTAGTGTTAGTATTGGGGTTAGATTCTATCACTTTAATAAAAATAATCTTCTATAAATTCATTCATTTTGTTTTGAAATTATATAATTTAAAATACTCTTAGATTTACCTATGTTGATATATGAGAGATATAACAAATCTAAGGGCATGTGCAGGATCATGGTATGCCAAAAAGTGGCAATGGAGGAAAAAATACGTGTTTCTACGACTCAAAAACTTGAAAATGGTGAGTTGACTTTTTGGAGCTGGGGTGACTACCGAGGCAGAGGGAAAACTTAGTTTTAAGAATCGGATATCCGATTTTGTTCAGTGTATAAAAAAATCTCATTCCGACCCAAGGAAAAGGCTAAATCTCATTCCGACACAAGCAAAAGGAATCGGATATCCGATCCAAATCGGATATCCGATTTAAAGAATCGGATATCCGATTTTGGTCAACTGTATATATAAAAAAAAGCCGCGACCAAAACTCATTCATTTTTATTTTCGGCTCATCGACGGGGGGCGCATAGTGGAGAGCGAAATCCGATATCCGATTTGGAATCCACCTCTATCAGGTAAAATTTTTAATTTTTAATCAAATTTTCAATTAGATTTGTTTATTTTTAATTGATTTTTTTCAAAATTAATTGATTTTTTTCAAAATATTATTTTTTGGTAGAAAAAACTAGGGTTTTTTGGTATATTTGCAAAAAAACATAAAAA
>VDFB02122669.1:0-23478 GCA_007258455.2 Sequoia sempervirens
TAGGAGGTATGCTTTCCTCGAAGCTTGTCTGAAGACATTCCAGCAGCATAACAGTATGGTAGACAGAAAATATCAAATGAAGAATAGAAGCCTCCTTATATAGACTTGAAAAGAATCTTCCACAAGCTTCTAGAAGGGCGCCCAAACCAAGGTCAAAGCATTTTCAAATTTGAAGTTGACTCCTTATCCCTCCAAAGTGGCGTCCTTTTTCCCTTAATAAAATATTTCATCCTTTTTATAAAATTCAGCCTTTCCTCAAGTAGGCGTCCTTTTTCACTTAACCCATAATTTGGCCTCAAATTATAATTTATCTTTCAATGAAGAGCTTACCCATAAAGTCCCCTTTTTAAGAACAACATAAAGTTATAATGCTAGGCAAGGGGGTGTTATAATATTAAAATATAATATTATAATGTGAAAATACTTATCTCTCCATAAAAAATGCACCCAAGGGCCAAAAACAATAATGCCAACTGAACCATCTGAAGAAGAAGACCAACTAAACTGAACCCAACCTGTCCACTGCCAAAAATAGAATTTACTAAAAATAGTAAATTAATGAAGTTGCTCGAAACGCTAAACTGACCATACCACCGCGAAGCTCTCTAAAAACCCAGAAAGAATCCGCAATCCGATTTCCAAACTTCAAGCAACAACCTCCTCAAAATTAGGAAACCCTAATTTCACCATCCGAGTAGCCTACGGGTCTCCGGAATAGGCCAACGGTCAACTGAAACGATCACATTTGAGAAGGGGACATTACAATAGTCAATAGAAATTTAGCTCATAAGCCATGACTATATATATATATATATATATATATATATATATATATTAGTCATTAGTAAACATCATGATATCCATGCACATTAGTCACATCAAAATTCTAATTAATGCAATAGCCATTCCAATACAATATGAATTCCCATAATAATCTTATTAGGAATTTGTTGAAATGTTTGCATACCACAGTCTCAAGGTTGGTCGCCCTTGTATTGCGAGAGCATGGAAGGTGGGCTGCCCTTCCATTCCTCAGTCCACCTTAGAGGCTGGCCGTCCTCCTTGATCAAGCCCAGGAGCACTAATAAGCCACCTAGCCCATGAGGCTTAATCCCCTATGGCTGGCGCGCTTGATAAGAGCATGAAGACTACCTCCCTTCTACCAGGCCCGAGAGCACACATTTGCTTCTCGGCCCACGAGGCTTAACCCCCTATGGGTGAACTCGAAAGGTTGATCGGCCTTCTTGTTTTGCAATCATTTCTCTAAATTCAAAATAGATTATTATATGAATCTATTATCCATATTTATAATAAAGGAAGAATCATAACAACTTAAAGGATCAATAATTGCTGCAAGCATTATTATTGCATGATCATATATATATATATAATGAAAAACTTACAATAATACTCTTGCTAGTAAATAATATTTGTTCCAATGGGTTTCCTTTATATATCCTTCATGGAGGGGGGTGAATAGTCACATCTTTTCCTTAATATCCTTACCTTGGTAGGTAAGGGATACATCCCTTTATAACCAAGCACTGCCCCCTTAAACTCTTTTAATTATTAATTATTTGTTTCTAACTTTCTTGTGGAGTCATTACATTAACAATCCTCCTTTATTAAATCCCACCGACCCCTTTGAATCGCCATTTTAATATTGCTTTGTATAGGCTGTGATAATATTTTTTGGTCAGAGATTTATTAAGACAGGCTGCAATTAATATTTCTTTGGTTAGTGGTTTATGGTGGGGGCATGACATTGATATATTTTTTCGGTTTTAAATTTGGGGGTCTATTATGGAGCCCTAGCCCAAAACAAAGGCATAGAAGCAAACAAAACCACATATTTAAACACTTTGATGAACAATTCATAGAGGGGAATAGGCTACATGAGCTAGTTTCATCAAACCAACCCATTATTATAGTGAGATTGAATAACCGTATGACCAAGAGATCTCTTCTTATGAGTTGTCTTCTTGTTAGAAATAGGGGTGCAACCAACATTATCATCTTCGTTGTCACAATTTGACGAGTTAGGAGAAGTAAACAATGATTTAGATAGAATTGCTAACAAAGAATTAGGGAATATTTACCCTGATACCCCACTTTTTCATAGCATTTAGCACCACAATATTGGCAAAGGAGGGCTAAAGCATTGGAGTTAACACTTTTGTAGAATCCAGTGTCATAGTGTTGCTAGAGTAGGGTTGAGTAACGCAAGCCAACACTCTTGGTGGGGGTAAATGAGAGTTCGACAAAATTGGAGAAATCCTAGCCATGCAAGGAGAAGAACAAACTACATTTGAGAAAAGAAATGAAAATGCAAATCTTGTCTAGCAACCAAATGAAAAGGGGCTTTGGAAGAAGGATCACCTATTTTCCCCTTTTTCCAAGATTAATCTTTAGTCAAATGTCCATAGGATAAACAAAATCTACATTGGAAGTCTAATCTTTCGTAATGAAGGGGTTGTTTCCAAAAACTCTCACCAACTTGTAATTTGATCTTTGCTAGAAAAATTTTAGATAGATCTATCACAAAAAGCAAATGAGCGTAACTCAAAAGAGAATGCATTTTAATTTTAGGGGCAACTGAAACAAGCTTACCCAAGATGTTCCCAATGGTAGTCAAACTTGAATGTTGCCAAAATTGGAGCTCACATATAGGGGCTCACATGAAGTAAGTGGAGGAGGGGAAACCTTTAGATGCCATGTCTTCATGAATAGGAGCGTTGAGCCCTAGAATCATAATTTTGTCTCTAGAGGGGACTACTGATCTTCCTGTGTCCCACATATCACTATGAAAAAATCTTGGGCAAAAGGGTAAACATTGAATCTTTAGATAATAGGGTTTCCTTGATTTGATCTCCTATTCACGTCTAGAGTTGGCAATAGGTTTTGATAGGGGCAAACCTAGCCCATATTAGGATGCATAATTGCCATAATTGCCATTCAGATATTGTATGATTGCTGAAAAAGTTATAGAGAGGGCCTTGTACAATAAAAGTGCTTAGATTCCTCATGAGGGCCACCCACTACCATAGATCTTTTCATATGCAGGCCCAGCCAGCCTAGTGTTTCAGGGGCCATGACCACCTTGGTTAGCTCAGAGCCTCCAAGAATTGCATACACTGCCATAGTTCTAGAGTCTATATTCATAATAGCAAATGTTTTAGGATTTTCTGTAGGGTTGAAAATGGAATCTATCTTGTAGCTTCCTGCTCTAAACACTTTCATTGATATTTATATTTGCACTGTAAAATGCTAGTTTTTTAAATTTTAAGCATATTTTTTGAAGTTGTATAGCAGCTAGCTATTGTGTATTTTTTCTAAATTTAAATATTTAAAATGCTTATTTTTAATATGTGTCACCTACAAGTAACTGCCTCCCATTTAATGAAAAATGGCATACTGGTACTAGCCTTTTTATGCTAGTAACAATGTTACAAACTCATCACTTGACCTAATGAGCCACCTTTGCGTAGGGTCAAAAGCAATTGTGTGATGGTCTTGTTTGGCAATGTATAAATCTGTTCTTCACTCACATGGTAACTAATATACAACAAAATATCAGAAAGCACATGTATATTTAAAATACTAATTGATATTATCATAATATTCTCAATAACTATATTTCTTTCTTATCATTATCACATGGATAAGTTATTTGCTGGAAAAATGACATTGAAAGGTTAGAAATGAGTACCTTGAGAATCTAGTGAAAACACACAATAGACAAAGGAACTAGAAAACATGGACAATCTATATGAAAACTGACCAATAGTTGGGATCTGATGTCACGGTAGCAATTGATTAATGTCTTGATATGTCTACATTGTTGTTAAGCTACTATATTCTCCTTCTGTTCATCACATACCAATTAACGCATTAAATTAAATTATTTTTTGGAGTTGAACATCATTGTCATCAAGCTACTCTGCTCTGTTCAAATTTTCTTAAATTATGAAACTGATGAATAGAAGAACTCTTAGCAGTGGCACTTTTGTTAGCAACTTTTCTTTGATGTCAATTAATGATTGGTTTCTATTTGTATTGATATTTGTAAGGTATTTCTGTGTAGCTAATATTGTATGGATATGTTGATGACAATTTATTTTTTAAATCAGTATACTGAAATTTACAGTTATTGTCTTTGCAGCTGAATTTTTTCCTGATCGCACAGACGTTCAGTGCTTGCATCGTTGGCAGAAGGTTCTTAATCCAGAACTTGTAAAGGGACCTTGGACAAAAGAGGTGTTGTTTTCTTGAAATCTCATTGTTACATAGGAGTGCAGAAATCTTTGCCGAGATATCATTGGTTTTCTTGCTGATTTATTGTTCTGTCTATGCTTTTGTGTAGGAAGATGAAAGGATAATACAACTTGTAAATAGGCATGGTGCCAAAAAATGGTCTGCTATTGCAAAACATTTGCCAGGGCGCATTGGAAAGCAATGCCGAGAGAGGTATCTTTTTTATAATGTCATGGGAGGTATTTCATTTTCATTAGAGTCTAGTTTGATGGAATATTGGTTCTTGTTAGAATCAATATAGAAGATTTATCATGGAAATGGAGGCCCAAAGTAAATTTTCCCTTGGACAATGTGATTTAAATTGATAATGTTACAAAACAAGACAATTTTTTTTTATGAATTTCTACTATTTTTGTGGTTGTGGTACTGCAGCTGGAAAACCATGTTGCTGCTTCACTATCATGCTCAAATTGTGATTGAGTTGCATCTTCAGTTCACAAATTGCTGTAGAAAGCTAATACTTTATCTGTTTGTTCATAAGCTTCAAGTGTTTTCCATTTTCTTGAGGTTTCTCATTTCACCTGATCATGCTTCGAGTAAATTGTTCAGAGCTCTTGTCAGTATTCTCTCAGTGAATCCTCTTGTGTCTTGGATTCTAATGCATAAACTGAAGATTTGCAGGGGTGCAGGGACTACTTACTAGAAATTACTATAAATTAGAATGGACATTTTATGATACATTGTTTTATATCTATACTATTTACTTGTAAATGGCAAAGTTGAGTTATTGTAAGAATTCTTGATGTTTGCTAACTATATTTTGGTATAATAATTGGAAATCTTTGATAATATACCTAATATGTAAGATGTATAAATATGAAATTCATAGTCAATAAATAAACCTCATTATCTTGTCTCTTCATGGTGTTGTTTCTCCAAATAGGCATTATTAGATCTCCACATTGTGCATTTGAAAGCATGATGCAAGATTGAGGTTTGGAGCCTGAGGAAATATCAACTTCTTTGTGTGTCTTGCTGCGGAGTGAGCAGACCTTTTTGCTTGGTATGAATGTGGGAAGAAGGAGCTCCTTGTATTAAGTGGAAGTTGAAATTACCATTGTTTTTAGAAAATCATTTTACCTGTTCTCCAAACGGTTACCAAACTGAGACAAGAACCTGAATCTTTTATAACTTCTGGAAGTTTTCCTACGAGATATTAAAGAAAATTCTAGAATCTTCTATGCTTTTAATTTTTTTTTTTTTTCTAAGCTGAGAATTTAAAAATAATATGGGAACAAAGAAGTTTAAAAACTGGAGAATGCAAATGAATTTATATAGAATCCGGAGAAAAATTAGAAATACAACATAACCTTAATATAATCTTTGAAACCACAATTTATATAGAATTGTTGGAGAAAAATTAGAACAAAACGCAGCTTAATTAATATAGTCTTTAAAATTTAAATTTATATATGGAATCCCGAAGCATTGGATTGCGATTACTATTTCAAAGTAGCATGGGTGCACCACTTGGCCAAAAAAGCATATAGTTTGGAAAGAAGAGAATAACGTAAGTTTTTGAGATGAGAAAAGAATATTTTCCAGAAAATTCTTAATAAATGTGAGAAAAGTTGAGAGAGAAAGAGTTGGTGAATCTAAGTCTTATTAAAAGCCATATATTTCTTCTTAAAATCTCTAGCTAATAGAATTCATACTGGTTTACAAAAGCCACATGAGAGTGTTATTAAAGGCGGCACTAAAATTAAAATTGCTAAATTATATTTTGTTTATTTTCTAAAATGACCCAATTCCCAAATTTAAATATCATTATGATTACAATGAATGTCTCATAAGGTCACTTTCTGAAATATTCTTGAGCAAAGCTTATTGTGAGTATGATAACTCAATATCTTTCTCACATGGTACATGCTTATTGTTCTTATATGTTTTGCGGCTACATGCTTAACATAGGATGTACTGTACATTCAAAATTTTGTGAGTGAGGTCGTTGTGAGGTAGTATTTCCTTTTCTGCACTTAAGGTTATTGTTTTTGAGTATTACTATTTCTTTTGTATTTGAATGTGGTCAGTTTTCATATAGATTGTCCATGTTTTCCTGGATTCCCTTTGTCTGTGTGTGTTTTCACTAGATTCTTGAGGCACTCATTTCTAACCTAAAAGAACATTGTCATGGACAACGACATGCTTGTTTACTCCATTAACTCTTTTTGGTCACTCTTGGACATTATTATTTATGTTTCTATCTTTGTATCATTTAATTTTAACATGTAAGATGTTCAATATTTCTGTAATCTTGCTGATGCTATTATTTGGATTTTCCTATTTCTAATGGATGCTTTGCAGGTGGCACAATCATCTAAATCCAGCAATAAACAAAGATGCATGGACCGAGAGGAAGAGCTGGCACTCATTCATGCTCACGAAATATATAGAAACAAATGGGCAGAATTAGCAAAGTTTTTGGGAGGTAAAATCTTTAACCTTTCTTGGAAAGTAGAGATGAAAATTATAGTTGAAAGATTGAAGAAGATATTCTACAAGCTATTTAACATTTGAAAATTCTTTAAGTGAAGGACGAATTTACTTTCTCCAACTATGGAATGTGGTCTCCTTTACACTATTGTTTCTTTTGTTAAACTAATGTTTTTAATTTCCAGTATTGTTTGTGGAAATTATAGATGGATGTCTTGGACATCTTCTTGAATCTCTTTAGCAAAATATAAAATTTTGTATAATGTAGCAACCCTTTATTGGACTACCGATCTTGCAGGCCATTTTAGAGGCCTTCCTAATTGATGCAAGGTTTGGGCCCTTGGGTCTACCTTGGCTTGGTAAAGTGTTAGGTTTACATTCAAGCTTGAAGGTTGACTTAGATTTGTTAACTCTTTGACATTTTATTGGCTTGATAGGACTATGCTTCCTTTCTATTGTCTGTTTGGCTTTTCTTCCTAATTATTAGAATCAAGTAACTTTGGTAATTATGCTAATGACCAATTTTTTGTTTATTATGTGCATTTAGAAAGAGTAGCACGAAATGTTAATGCTTCAGATGTATTTACATGGACAAGCTAAAGTCATTAAATCATCAATCATTGCACATCGATATAGTTGTTTTCATATTTCATCTATTATTTGTTTTTAATAGTTATACACAATGGTGATTTCTGTTATAGGTTGTAATTCTCATGAAGTGTTGTGATCACAAAAGAGGCCTCATGCAAGCTACCATTGATGAACATGGCATAGCAACGTGACAAAGTTTTTATGTTAGTAATTGACATTCAATCCCACAAACCAAGGGGAAAAGAAACAATCAACAAATTAGATAAGTACAAAGGTCTGCAAGGTTGTGAAGAAAGAATAGCCCGTTCAGTGGGTTAGAACTTAGAAGAGACTATTGTTGCCATGAAGGGTACAAGACTGAGAATCTACACCTTGAAGGAGAATAACAAGAGACCACCTGGATCATTTTGCTGTCCACAAAAGCAGAAACCAATATAACTTAATATCACAATGATAAAAAGGAACAAAGAAAAAGCCTTTGATCATCTCAAAATTAGCAAGGTTCAATGGTAGATGGAATTGAGGTCCAACCATGCATTGTTTGAACTAGGAGTCTAGGAGAATTGAGGTCCAACCATGCAATATTATGTATTTAAGTAGTATGATCAGTTAAAGGTTGAGGAAAAAGATAATCAGGCCAAAGTGAAGGTTTCATTTAAGAAGGAAGTAGAACCACATTTTATTGAATTTTCTAGCCTAGAACAAGGGAAGAAGTAATTAATTAAAGATTCTAAGGAAAGGATGTTGGATCCACTCCATAGGTTGGAAAATCCACCAGTAGAGTATTTAAAGGGGAATAACAAAAGATCACTTGGGCCAGTCCGCTGTTTGCAAAAGAAAAAAGCAATGGAACTCAATATCACACTAATAACAAGAAAAAGAATGGAGACAAAGCTGGAACCAATATCCAACCATGCATTGTTGAACTAGGAGCATTGTTAGAATGCCTTAGGTAACTATGTTGACAAAAAGTGACTAGAGTACTTTCTAGGAACATTACAATATTTTGCAATTAAGTAGTTTGATAAGTTAAAGGCTAAGTAAAGAATAATGCCATTACTCATACAATATTGCATGATCTGCAAAGTGAAGAAATATGATAGTAGCAACTATTTGCTTAGCATAAAATATGAATTGGACAAACAATGCATGATTGTATGAAAAAAATCATCAAGCGGAAGGTATTGAGGGTATCCCAATCAAAGAAATTAATGATCGTAAAGTATTAGTAGAGGTCCAAGGAAATTCAATCATGAGGAATAGGAAAGGGAGACTTATAATTTAATGCAAAAAATTTAATAAATAGGTGAAAGGTTTCCTTTGTGAAAGATTCTCCCCTTGTGATAACACAAGTATCTAATTTATGTATGAAATGTGGTTTGAGGGACCATGATGGTGAAATTTTAGATATGCAAGTGGCTTACATGGTCAAAAAAGAAAATGAAGATAACTATTTATTGGTAATCACAAAATCCAAGAAGAAATAACTAGATAATGTTATGGATTTGATCCAAAGAAAAGGCCAAAGGTGACACATGATGATTGAATTCCCCTATATGGTTTAAAATTATAAGCACACTATCATCTATACAATAAAGATGCTTGTCATGTTATGCATATCTTTGTATATATTTTGAATGTAGATTGAGCTAGTATATAGTATTAGAGCTATCTTTGATCAATTGGTAGATGCGGAGAAGGGAGGGAAGCATGATCGTGTTTGAAAGCCTAAAAAATAGGCTTTACGAAACTTTTGGAGGGCGGAGGATTATAATGGAAATGGTAAGTGATAAAAAATAGGCTTTAGGACACTTTTGGAGGGCAAGGGATTATAATGGAGATGGTAAGTGGGTAAGGGATGCACAAAAGCCTAACGACATGAAATTTTCTAAGGCATTAATACATTTTAGAGTTTCTACCTCTAGCATGACAATTTTGACAAGTCCAATAGATCGGCAATTTTACAAGCCTTAGACTAGATTGTTGGGATTGAGGGGAAGGGTATCAAGTGACAATGAAGCTTGATAACCCTATGGACAAAGTGAAAGTGAAGAAGGCAAGGAGGACATATTGGGCCGGGATGGAGAACCTTGAAAGTTTGAAGCTCTAAATCTCCGACAACATCCAAAATATATAAAAATGACACAAACATGCCCAAAACTTATAAACTTTTGGAAAATTTTCAATCTTGGACACATAATGAGCATGCAATGGATGACACAAGGCAGCAACTTAAACAACACTTTGACTTATGAAAAATCCACTTATACTATCTCAAATTGGTTATAGAAGGTGGGCTAACATAAAGCATTAGCAACAAAAAGACAAAATAGAGTAAAAGAGACACAATAAAATGGAGTGCCAACAGGTTGATTTTTGTGCAAGAGAAAAAAGTTATATTTGGTGCAAAAATTATGACAGTCTATCTCTTAGCAAAACCATTTATATTGAATTACCATACATCCTTATTCTATATTAGAACTCTAATCTTCCATGGCATAATTTCATGTTGGCTATTGTTGTTAGAAGAATACACCTATTGTTGTTACAAGAATATGTCTTTTTGATAGTGGATCGAGAGAAAGAGGTATGAGATTGTAAATCACTTGTCTAGGATATAAGTGGTGAATCAATAGTTAGAGTCAACAATGATTATTCACATTTAAATGGTGTAAAGAGATTATTTAATACTTATCAACCAAGAGTTTCACAATGAAAATGTTACCAACACGAAGAAAAAATTAATTTTAAAATCAAGACATTTTAAAGTGAGTCATGGATTGTTGTATAATTTGCAAGAGATGGAACCTATTTTAAAACTACATTGAGGAGATGCATGTGGAAATATAAGCTTATAATCTACAAGAAGAAACATATTGTGGCCCTTTTCGTTCTAGTCTAATAAAAACATATTGTGGCCCTTCTTGTTCTAGTCTAATAAAAACATATTGTGGCCAATAACATAGAGAGATTGTCAAAATGGGTAAATTTATGTCTCATGCCAAAGAATAGGAATGCCTTTCAACTTGGTTTCCAACCATTGAATGTGACTATGGCACAACTTTTCTTTTTTGACAAATGTGTTATAGACTATGTGAGATGGTTTAAGCACCATTGATGAAATGATGTTGTAGATATTTGTTTTTTTTTTTGTATAGTGTGTGATGTACTTAGGCATATTAGTTTATATTTTTTATAGGGTGGTGTAGTAGCTTGTGAATCTAGTTTTATTTGGCATTGGGTTGTCTTATTTGTGGATTATGAGTTTACCCTACCATTATCATTGGTGGAACGCTATATATAGTATGTGATTATCAGTGTGAAAGACGTGTTAAGCATATGATGTATTCAATTTAGGTTAGGTTGGAGATATTGCATGAAATGTCTTCATCCCTAAGGAGTATTATATGTTGTTCCCCCACCTTAAGGCTAATTACTCTATTTTTGTGTATATTGGATATAAGGACATATAAGGACATTTAGGCCCACAATATGCATCCCCAAGGATGCATCACCAAACATTTTTTAACATATTTTGGGGACATGGGGATGCCTTAGAAACATCCCCCTATTGTATTTGATCAATTGTTTTTGGCCCTAATGTCTCAAAAATGTGGGGACTTAATGGGAAATGCTAGCCATCCCCAAGACGGCTAGGTTCATCAATGATGTCCCCCCTAGTTGCAATGAACTTTAGAAATTTTTCTTTGAATTTCGTGCCCAATGTTGAACCTTGACTGCCTATGGGCTCCACCCAAACTCCACAAACTCTATAAAATTGCGTCTTATCCTCATTTTAATTCTCAAAAACAAATCAACAAGAATCTAATAGTGTGAGTGTGATAGTGAGAGTTGTAAGTGTAAGATGAAAGAGTGAGAATGAAGAGCAAGAGGGTTGAGGAGGAACAAGAAGAAGAGCGAGAAGAGGAGTGACACCAAGTTAATGTTCATTTCAAAATTCAAATGTTTAAAACTAGTTTGCCAAAGTTTCATTCGTAATTCTTATACTTATACATCTTTTTATAACTATTCTTTCAAGTACTATATGTTTTCTTGCACCGCCCCCCGTTGCAACCTTGTCACCGTTCCCTTGCCATCCCCAAACTTAGGCCCTTGGTTCCCTTGTCCCGTCATCCCCGAACCTCTGCATTAGGAAACTTTGTGGAATTATGATTAAAACTTATTTTATTGTTTTCTTTTGTGGGCTCCTACACCACACTCAGCCCTAAATGAGAGATTTTGGTCTGTGAAAATACATATTTTCAGGCTCATTTATGGTGTATGACAGTTACATCTTGTTAGGGTTTTAATGAACAGACTTTGCAAGCTTTTAAAGCAGTTTTTAGTCATTTCAGTGGGCAAAAAGAAAGATTTTCAAGGTGAAATTTGGCAAAACAATTACCCAAGATTTCAAGTTACATTTGTACCTTCAAGGTAGTGTTTCAGCTCTGAGATGGTGGTTTTCTATCACTGAAAACAACAGTTTTTTGTTATTTTTGCAGTTACAAAATTGTAGGTTTGCAGCATATAATGACAGAGATTTCAGTCAAAGGAGAGTGGATCTTCAAATTCTTATACACACATTTTGAGCTCCCTTTTAAAGCTCTGACAATCAACTGATTTTTGAACATAAGGCAGCAGTTTCCAATGACAGAACAGTTAATATTTCAGTGAAAAACATTAGTTTTCAGTCATAAAGGGTGCTGGTTTGGTCCTAAAAAACAAGTTTTCTATCAGATTTTAAGGGCAACAAATTTTCAAAGTGTAAAATTAGTGAAGAGATTCACCTTTCTCATCAAATTGCAGCATCATTTCCAAATGATGGAATCTCTTTCCAAACTAGTGTTTGAATATCCTTAGATCAAGTATACTGATTTGGGATGTCTTAATGTTTGAGAAAGAGTTGGAAGAACAAATTTGGAAAGGGAATAAGGATGTGAGAAGACCTTGGGATAGTGGTTTTATTGAGGCAGCTTCCTTTCCAATCTCAATACAAAGTCAAGAACTTGTTGTCATTGTGTCTTTCACTACAACCTTGAGACAAGGGAGATAAGATCATTGAATGCATAGGTTCTTTGCAAGATTAGGGGCAGCAGCATATTTTCATTGTTTTTTGACATTTTGTAGTTGAAACTTGCAGCCTTTGGGAATTTTGTTATATTTTTTTAATTTTATATAATATATATCATATGCACATTGACAATGAATTGATAAAACAATTAAATTTTGTTAATTTGTTCAATTGTTGTGTGCACTCTCAATTCAACTCCAATGTTATGTAACAAGGATCTATAATGTATGGATGAATGCCTTGTCAATTTAATCAATTCATATTTGAAATTTCCCTATATTTAAATTTTTTTCCCTATGTTCTTAATATTCATCCCTTGCCATGCCCTAAAATTGCCTCCAGCCATAAGTACCCTGGAAACTTGGTGCAACGTAGATCTTGTGTTGTTGATTTCTATTCGATTTTTGCATATAGTTTTAATATATGACATGTTTTTGGAATTGGATGTATATATCTTATCAAGTGGTACAACAGTTTGGGTAGAGTGGGAGAAACTTAGTGGTAGATTGAGATATTTTTGTTGATTTTATTTTGAGAAATAAGGTCTACCATGGAAAGGGGTGGGTCTTCTTTCACAAGTGTCAAATTGGGGTGATTCTTGTGTTAATAAAGAGCTTTCTTAGTGTGAAAGTATTGTTCAAGAGCTTGTCAAAACCTAGTCACAGTAAAGATTCTTGGTTGTATTAATGTAGGCATGATTGTGTCAAATTGAAATGTGAATGTGATTTTGGCACAAAATCAGGGCAAAATCATTCACCTTGAGAAGCCTTGTTTACCTTGCCATATTTTTATATTCATATAATTTCAGTATCATTGGGAATAACTTTTTGAGAGGTTTTTGAGAAGTGGAAACATTAAAAGCTTTAGGAAATCTCGTGCTAGATATGACTTTGTAATCTATTTGTGAAATTGATTTCTAGCGAAATTTCTAGGCATGAAAATAAAAAAATGTAGCTTTCATTCAGGTTTTCCTAGCCAGATGGGAGATGAATGAATCAGAAGAAAATGATAGTGATGGTATTTGAAATATGGTAGACTCAAAAGTGCAACCAAGAAGATCATTTATCATTGCCAACTGATTGTGTACTTAGTTTGCCATTTGACAATCATACACTTTCAAAAAGCATGAAAGTGAATACTGAAATACATGAAAGACCACAAAAATCCCGCCATATTTATTTGCTGTTTGTGAAAACATGGTTAGCCAAAGACAAATGGATTTCAACACATAATGAATGGAAAGAGATAGAATCATAGAAGCTGCTGTCCACCTATGACGGAACAAGGAGTATGTATTTAACACACAACAATTGCTAGTGCGCATGTGTCAATTGATATGATAGTTTTGAGAGGTGATTGCGGAAAGATAGCAGAGCCAAAAATCTCAATGACATTGTAACCAGCATGTGGCGCACAACACTTGATAAGGTCCAAACGTTGAATAAGCCAATTATCAATATGCCAGATAATAACATCAATATACAAAAATGAAATTGATATCACACATCACAAGAGATGTTTATGGGCCAATATGCCCTAATAACCAGTATATTGAGAAATAGAATAATTACATTTTAGGAAGTCAAACACCATTCAAAATTCCTTAGAGAAGAAGCCACTCAGAGTCATATCTCCATGTTGAGATCTCAACCAAATAAAATACTGTCCATATACTTGACTTGCCATATACAATGATATTTCCCTCCTATGTATAGACTTCCCATGAATGATAATGGGAGGGTAAGCCCATAGTTCCTCAATCTAACAAATTCCACAAGGCACCCATTTGACCTAATTTATTTGAACTAATATAACTAGGGGGAATGCATGCCACATTTTGGTAAGCCCACCACCCCATACATATCATAATATTATATGCCTAGGGGTCTGTAGAAGCTCACATGTGTTACACATTACTTGATGAGGTCCAAGTATGTGATATTTTTAGGTTTACATCATAGTGAAATGGAATGATGGGCGGCAAATAGAAAATGTAATATCCACACAGGGATTGGATACTTTGAGTCCCAACAGCAATTGCTGATGCCTATGATTAGATGCCATGTGTCAACCAATGTGATGGTTTCAAGCAGTCTTTGGTGAAAGAAGAACTCTTTGGGTAGTAAGTAAGCAGGCAATGGTCATAGATGATGAGTGTTGCTTGATGAGTGGCATTGGTTTCAAAAGTCCAGTGAATAAACAAAAAAATCATTAGTCTGGAGCAAGACAACAAAAATAAGTTATCTAATGCATTTGCAAGGTTGCCAAAATGATGTGAAGAGTTTCAATATAATTTATTAGTTCAGGAAAGAGTCGCAAAGGTTAAGGAGTGTCAGTGAATACTTGATTTTCTCAAAAGAGGTTGTAAATCTATGATAAGAACTCCTCCAAGAGGGCAGAAAATATATGTATTAGAAAAATAAATATTGGCACCAACTAACTTAATTTTTAAGGCTTCTGGACAATTATATGCTATTGGGTATCATGTTTACAACTTTACAGTTTGAAATGGTATCATTTAAGGAACAGCTTTTTGTGATAATCCTTCAATTTTATTGTTATGGGAATGTCTGAAATGAAAAGCAATCCACTATATGCAAGCAAAACATTTTATTTGCTTTCGAATTGCTATTTATTGTTTGCTGTAATATACTTCTGTGAATTTGTTATACCCTGTACAGAGTAATTCTAACAAGCTGTTAAGGTTGCAAATTAGACCTGATGCATGTTATCAATCACAATGTAATGAAAACTCAGACAAATTGTTGTTTCTGGAAAGTGTATATATTGAAGCTACTGTGTAGATTAAATAAACACACCCTACAATGTAGTAGGTTATAGTGGGTTTTATATATGCAAGTCTCAAGTGGTTTTCTTGAATGATTAACATTTTAAATGAAACCTGCATAGCTCAGCAAGTTTACCTTTAGTTTACTGTTTTACAAAGAAGGCAGGAAATTCATTGAGTTAAATAGATGGTATGGATTTTAAGTTGCAGGTGAAATAATTTTCAAATATACTTCACTGGAAAACTTGTCCAATAAAGTCTGCTGGCCTTATATTACTTGCATATATGTTTTTTGTATGAATCCTGTAAAATTGTGTTCTTTAGGGCAGTTTGTGATTTCTATATACAGTAAATGATTGTTTTAGAAGATTTATACTAGCACAAATAATGCTGTCTGAAAGTCTTGAATTGTCAATGTGATCAGGACAGACAATGCGATAAAAAATCATTGGAACAGTTCAATTAAAAAGAAGCTTGATTCATATTTGGCATCTTGTTCGGGGACACAGTTTCCAGATTTGCCTATTGTCAATCCTTTGATAATGCCTTCATCATCAAAAGTAGGAGAATTCAATAATGTCAATGGAGGTGGTGAAATGGAAGATATATCTGAATGTAGTCAAGAATCAATATCTACGCTCTGTTGTCATACTGATTCATTAGAGGTGCCTGCTACAGCATCAATGCAAATGGAATGTGAAAGATCAGAATCGCAAAAGGCAACAGACAAGACAAGTTCAGATAATGAATCACACAGCTTGGTTGGACCTCTTTTATCACAATGTTCAGGAAATATGAGTCTGATTCAAAGTGGAGATCCTACACATTTTCATGCTCCTGTATCTGCAGCAAGGTTGCTTGTATCGCCATTTGAAACAAATGAGCTTGCCGAGTCTGTTATAACAGGAAGTAGCTGTTCTCTAGGTAGTCCCAAAGAAGTCTCTGAAACAATAAATGTTTTTGCAACCGGGCCTTTAGGAGATCATGTATCTTTTGCCTCTGAGGCTGTAAAGTCTGCTTCTTCTGGAGAAGATAAGATCTTATCTTCAAATTTTTACACAAATCAGCTTGAAAATACTAGTAGTATAGTTGGTATGCCACATAGCCTATGTGAATCAGCTTTCCCTCTTTCTTTGCCTCCAGTTTGTTCAGGTTACTCTGATATAGTGTTGAGCAGTAGTGTTGGTCTTGGAGACAGAGCATGCTCAATGGAAATGCCTCCTCCAACTTCAAATGGCACTCTATGTCATGATGTTTGCTCTCAGTCTGCCTCAGATATTCATCATAGTTATCAGCAATTGCCAGATCACCTGTCTAATGTTTGGAATCTTCATATTGACTCTCACATTGATAGTTCTGTTCCAGTTGTTGTTTCCTTGGCACCAAATGATACCGAAGGTAGTCAAATGAATACGAAAGAGGAGATATCCTATGTACAATCAGATGATCCCGATTTGGGCACTTTGTTCTATGAACCCCCACGCCTTCCTAGCTCGGATAACCCATTTGTTAACTGTGATCTTATTAATTCATGCAACTTTATTCAGCAGGCATACAGTCCACTTGGTGTCCGCCAAATGATAATGTCATCAGTTAACTGTTCTATTCCATTCACACCATGGGGTTCCCCTTTCTGTGATGAAAGCCCAGAGGCTTTATTAAAGAGTGCTGCTAAGACCTTTAGAAGTACACCTTCCATATTGAGGAAACGACAACGTGAAAGTTCAAATCTGTTACAGGAAAACCACAATGATAAAAGAGTGGCAAGTGAAATAGATTTTGGATCTCTTCTTTCTCCATGTTTATTAGAGAAAAAGGATAGTGCATTGCTGGATGCTTCTACTGCAGATTTTCAAATATGCTCTGCGGAAGATGACACTTTGCTCCCTGTAAATAGAAAAGCAATTACTGTCTCCCCACCATATTCTATAAAACAAAAAACTACAGAAGCTGCAAAGTTCAAGGAGAAGCAATTAGTCTATGCTCTTGAGGATACAAATAATATGAAATTTGAAGATATTGGAGTCATTGGTAGCAGTGAACCTGACAGTAGACAGATTGACAGAGATGCAATAATCAGAGGGAATGCTAAGTCAGGTTTAAAACATGTATGTATTTGTTGCTCAGGTGATAAGTTGGAAGATATACAAGGTGTTATTATCTTGTTTTGTATGATGGTTATATGCTGCTTGTTAATTGTCATCTTGCTTCCTTGCTTTTCTTAAAATTCTGATTTAAGAAAAATGTTTGTAGATTTTTCAGGATGCTAGAGGTGTTCTTTGTCTTATTTTATTTATTCTGTGGTCATTTGATGATTTTATTCAGCATTTAATTTCTTGATTTCAAGTAACATTTCTATGCTTAATTAATTTTGGAAACTGTTTACTTGTAAAATGCTTGTTAAAGAGGATATCCTTCAATACTTTTATTTCAATTAGCATGAGAGTAGTAATGTCTGTCTGTTTGATTAATCAGAATCTAATTTACTGCAATCTATATCCACTTAAGAGTTTGACGGATACTCATTAGAGAATTGGATTATGATTAGGATGAAATTACCGTTGAAACATCTAAATCAATAATGCAAATACAGCTATTAGACATCCATTATAGGCAAGTGGTAGGAAAAATTCAATGGTTCGTTTACATGATTGGCTGGATAGCTGCTTTTATGGCTCTATAACTATACCCAGTCCTATGTATGAGCTAGCCTCTATACTTTTTCAATCATTTTATCCAATTATCAAGGAATATTTCCATGACTACTGGTTTCCAGCTAAATATTGCTATGGTTTCCATGTCTATCCATTGAATGGGAACATTGCTATTGAGCACAGTTCTTCAATTTTACTCTCCCTTTTAATCACCCTATATGGGAATTCAGTAGAATCCCTGCTGTATGGGCACAGAGTAGTGTTAGGAGTAGGACAAATATTAACAATCATTAACTAGTATGACCTTATGTGAAATGGCTTTTATGTCTCTTGACTGAGCCAATTCTACTGTGTTGTTGTAATGTTCAAATTAATTAACATGAGAATTAAACTAATATATAGGTAACCATTTTAAACTACTTCATGCCATCTCCATTATTATCCTATTCTTCTTCTACATATTTTTCTTGTGTTATGTAGGAGGTCTTAATTTGTGTACAAATGGTATCTTGCTGAAAAAAACTTTGAAATTTGACATATATATCCCAGATTTGTTTTAAATTTACATCCCACTAAATTTTCAACTTAAGATTTAAAGATTTGAGCATATTCAAATGGTTGTCCTTTGAATTTCAAAAATTACATCTAAATGTTTTTTGGAGTAACTATAAATAGAATTAATTAAGTACTTTCCTCCACCTAAAGTTGTTATTGGACCACAAAGATCACAATGAAGATAGTCTTTGATTGACCCCAATAACATTATCTTCACATTTGATCAGCATCGCTTTCTTTGAAGACATGCTTCATGCAGGCCATACTCTTCTTCAATCTTTTTTTTTGGTTGGTGAAAATGGTTGTCGGGGCCATGCCCTTTATATTAGAAGTATCAAAAATTACAAAGAAAGAACAGCTGCTTTAGGTAGGAGAGCCATGGTGTCACAATCTTTAACAGAGAGTGATTAATCAAAAAACTTGTAGAGAAGTAAAAATGCTATTAGGTAACCTGTACTATTTCCATCAATACATATATTGCGGCTTTCATGAAATTATAGCTAGAGAGAAATAAAAGGAGCTGCAGTAACCTTACTCATTTTCCTTATTGTTATCACCTTCTTCCTCTAGGACAACAAAAGATCAATTGAGGCTTGTTGGAGTTGCACTTGTTGTGCTCTTTAAAAAATGTATCTTGAGCTTTGCTTGTGCCTTCCTGGTAGCCTTGTTGAAACCAACTGCCGGAACAATGAAATGGATCCAGTGGCTTGCTATCACATTGCCATACTTTTTCCACACACTATCTCTTGGGAGAAGACCTAATCCTAGCACCACTTCATCCAAAATGGAATTTAAACCCACACTCCATTGTGGCTGAATGAGGTAGACAACGACTGCTCAAACTATTTCCTTTGACTCTGTAGCTTCTAGGAGAGCTTCCATGAGCATTGAGGCTATATCAGATCTCACCTTGTAGTGGTGGTTTGTAAGCATGAATTGTTCTCCCAATGTGATTTTGATAGTATGGATTATTATTACTGCATTGGTCTTGAAAATTCTTTTTGATCTAAGATCATCCCTCCCAAGAAGGTTATTTGGCTCTGTTTTTGCAAACAACCTAACATTTGTGTCTCTCTAGATTACCAAATCCATGTTTATAAAAATGGAGACCCGCCCAAAGCTGCTAGAAATTGCTCCTTGCTATGATGTTTAAGCTCTCTTAAAGAACACAAAGGGATTCAAATCCTGATGTTTCACATGATTTTGTTTTACCTCTTAAAAGTTAAAGCCATTAATAATGGGAGATAGCGGCCAGCTTTGCAAGTGAGATGAGACCACCAACTTGATTATGAGGGGAAATTTGTTGTCATATTCTTTTTTAAATTTGTTGCCAATTTTAAATTTACATCATACTATCTCCATTATTGCCCCATTCTTCTTCTTTGTTACATATTTTTCTTGTGTTATGTAGGAGGTTGTAATCTGTTATACCTGGCATCTTGCTGAAAAAACCTTCAAAATTCGACATACATGTCCTTTATTTGTTTTAAATTTACATCTCATTAAGTTTTCAACTTAAGATTTAAAGATTTGAACATATTCAAATGCTTGTCCTCTAATTTTTTTGGAATAACTATAAATAGAATTAACCAAGTACTTTCTCTCATGCTTCACATAAGCGATACTCTTCACCAATATTGGTTAGATCACATTTCAATGTTTTTATTCTGTGATATATTGAGATAGACATGCCATATAATTATGATGACCAAATTTCTCTTGTTGCAGTGTCATCAAATTAGTAGAAAATGTTTGCTTTGATGCCTCGTGTGCTTGATTTTTGTTGTGTTGCAGCAGCAGAACGTTTGTGTGGAGAGCAGTTTTTTTTCTGATGTTTGGTGCTAATATTAGAAGTCAAAGCTGCTTTTGTTAAGAACTAATTTTAGTTTTTTTGATGGACTAATTTTCTACCTTATTCCTTTTCTGCTTTATTCTGGGTTGACTGCATACTTTATTTAGGTGCTGCATGCTTTTATTTTTATTCTGTGAAGCTGACTTTTTTTAGAAGTGTGTTTTTGTGTTTGGGTGAAGAAAGACAATCTAAATTTAGGGTTGCTTTTTTCTATTTTGGAGTGTCTAGTTCATTGGTTATTTATGACCTTGTGGTGTCCATATTATTTGTGCTCAGAATTCTTTCTAGAATAATAAATATTTTTTCATATTTCAGACTTATTTTGATTTCATTTTTTTTTCTTTTTTTCTTTCAGTTTTATGTGTATGTAGGTTAGAGCACTTCAGTTGTGGGTTTTCTTGAAGGTTTAGATAGTCATATTCAATTAAAACCCTAGAGTCTAGACTTAGTTGACATTTAACATGGTCTCAAAGCACTATTACTAAAATTTTCTAGATTTGAATTGAATTTGTTGTTCCTTGTTATAGGAAGTTGTAGGAAGATTTCAGCGCTTTACTTCAGTTATTGAAGTATCTGGGATCTATGAAAGGTTGTAGGGTGTGATGCCCTAGTGACTACTTTTGGTCTTAGAGAGTATAAATGTGTAGAGGATTTAACTTCTTCAAAGTGTAAGTTGTACATGTTGCTAGAAGTAGATCTTTGCATGTTTGTGGAAACTATGTTGACACCTCCAACTGATCTTGTTTAGGTAGCTGATCATAACAAGAACATAGCTAAGGCAAAGTGTATCATCTCAGATTTTGTGAAGGATCATTTGATTCCGCACATTGCTAAAAGGAAATCAGCAAAGGAGATGTTTGAGGCCTTGACCATAGAAGATGATGTTGAAGAACAAACTCAGTGTCATATGCATGAGTGACACAAACACAATAGCCACCTACCTAAGGAGGATAATATAGCAATGTGATCTGCTTGTAGCAATTGGGGTTAAGATGGAGGATGTAGTTGGTTCCAACAACATTAAATGGGTTCTCTCCATCCTGGAAATTGTTTGTTTGAGGTGATTGTGCTCATGAAAAACTTGGGATGTTTTTATTCAGGAAGAAACTAGACTTGAAACTATTTCAATCAGATTGAAAGATAATCAAAACCAAGCTTCAATTGGGAAGATGAAGAAAAGTGGCAAGAAAAGATCTAGGAAGGGTCAGAAAGGAAAGCAAAAGGATGCAAATTCTTCTCAAGAAGGGAAGAAATATTTGAGCTATATCCAATGTTTCAAGTGCCAAAAGTTTGGTCCCTATGCCTCTTAGTAGTGCCCTAAGAAGGAAAGGGCAAGTAGCGACAACCAAAATAGTTTGCAAGGCCTGTAGAAGCTTCAACAGTGGATGATCTTTCATTTAGGCTTGAGACTGCTTACCCATGGTTTCATATTTATCCAGTAACATCATTTCTAGAGTAAAATGGGATGTGGAATGTAGAGCATTTAGACACATGGCCTTCTATAAGAAGGCTTTTAGCACACTTTAGGAGGAGAAATCAGGTAGGTTGGTGGTGTGTGGACAAGGGAACATCTAGACACTTGACATTCAATAAGAAGGCTTTTAGCAGACTTCAGGAGCAGAACTTTGGCAAATAGGTTGAGCTTGGTGATGATGCTACTTATCTTGTTAGAAGAGTTGGAACTATCTCCTTCCACATACTGTTTTGTGATATTAGTTAGAAGAGTTGGAATTTGTTATTAGTTTCAGCCATGATAAGTTTAAGGTGTATGGCTGAATTTGGTGATCAACAAGTTGTCATCAGAGATCACATGCAAGATTTGGGCCAAATATTCTCCAAAGGTGTTCATGTCAGAGGCCTTTATGGGTTGGATGCTGATCCAATCAAGCACATGATAGTGACAAGTTTTTTGAGCTTTGGCACAAGAGATTTGGCCACTTGCACTACGGAGCTCTATTTCTTTTGCAGAATATGGTGCATGGACTACCTAATTTTCAGGAAGAAAAAATTGTTGTATGCAAGGCATGTGCACTTGGCAAACATATCAAGACTACTTTTCCCAGTATTGAGCACAACTCAAAAGGAATCCTAGATCTGACCTATTAAAATGTTTATGGACCTATATCAACAATTTAATTTTTTATTCTTCAAGAAATAGTTGGATTTATTTTAGTAAGACCAAAGATGTCTTTGAAAAATTTCAAAAGTCCAAAACTCTTGTGGAAAATCAAACAAGCAAGGTGTTATGGTATTAAAATATAGGAGATTATATCTCTAAATTATTTGATACTTTTTGTAGAGATGTAGGGATCAAGGGGGAGTTGATTGTGCCATACAACTCTCAATATAATGGGGTTTTGGAGAGGAAGAATAGGTCCCATTGTAGAAATTGCCAATGCTTCTTTGGGCTGAAGCATGCAGTTGTCAAACAAGTGTACTCATAAGGTATTGAAGGACAAGACTCCAAAAGAAGCCCTAACTTGAGAGAAACTTGATGTTTCTCCGGTTGTTTGGAAGTCTTGTTTATATTCATTTTTTAAAAGAGAAGGAAACCAAGTTCCTCCAACTTGAAGAGTGTCTTTGTGTCTTACAACAAGTCCTTTATGTCTTATAAAAGTTGTGTTTTACTTTTACCACAAAGAAAAATTGTAGTGAGCAAAGATGTTAAGTTTGATGAGGAGGCATAGTCTTCTAAGCCTCAAGAGTGGCTAATGACAATGGACAGGTTGCTGATCCAAGTTTTGATCATTAAAGTACAAAAATCCCTATTGCTGATCAGCAAAATTCTTGTGAGGAAGAAGATACCTCAGCCTCATCTTAATTAGCTAGGAAGCCTGAATGGTGTACCCAAAATTTGTTGGAGGTACAAGAGCGAGTTGAAGCAATGAAAACTTCTTTTAGGGTGAGTCATCCATCTAAGAAGTGTCCTAATTATGTTTCTTTAATGTTTTGAGGAGTTTATGCATAATAGGTTTGGTGAGATGTCATGACAAGGAAGTATAGCTCAATTATTTAGAATGATGTTTGGGAGATTGTTCCAAGATTGAAGAGAAATCAATGATTGATTTAAAGTGGTTGTACAAGGTGAAGCATACAATAGATGGGAGTATAGAGAAATTAAAGGTTAGATTTGTTTCACATGGGTTCTCTTAGAAGGAAGGAGTTGATTGTGATGAGACTTTTGTTCAAGTTGCTAGATATACTCTATATGAGTAATTAT
>VDFB02122670.1:13696-42054 GCA_007258455.2 Sequoia sempervirens
CCACTACTTCATTTGAATTTCCCTCCTTTGGCATTTTCGACACTTGTCTGAGAATCTCAATCTTCTAGAAGTTCAACTTTGACTGCCACATTTCAAATTCATTTTCGAATTTTTTTAATTTAAACTCATCAATTTAACAATTTCTATTCACAGCCGAAGTTCTGTCTTGCAAATTTTAAATTTTAATCACCTTTGACACTCTGGAAAATTCATTTGTGAAGAACTCGATCAAAATCATCTAGGAAATTCACTTTAAATTCATCGTCGAAGCATTTTCCTTTTCAAAAACCATTTTATTCAAATTTGCCTTAGAAATTTTAAAATTTTCCCTTAGGAAAATTCATAACTCAAGTGCTGATTAAATCCTTCATGCTGAAGGCCTTGGCGAAGTGCAGAAGGCATGGAAATCCATTTCTCATCACAAACGTCCAGTACCCAGAAGAAAATTTTCTCGAAAACGTGATGAATCCATGGGTACACAACGAATGGGTTCATTAAAATTAAAAAAAAAAATTGAACCTTAGAAAAATATTATTCAATCAATTTAAATCCGTTCTTCATCTCTGTGAACATCCTGTTGCTCTGACTCGAATTTTTTTTAATTCGTCCTGCAATGCCAGCATCTTCTGACTTCATCTCTGGAAAATTTATTCATGCTTCAAGAAAAACTTCATCACCTTCATGTCCAGGCGTATTTTCTAAAGAAGAAAATATTTTGCTTTGGAGAAATTTTTGAATCACCTTGAAAATTTGAAAATTTGCCTTAGAAAATTTTATTTAAATTCATTCATTCGCCAGTGGTGGAAATTTCATCAACTTCACTTAGAAGATTTTCTTGAAGGCACACGTCACATTTTATTTTTCATTCACCACCTTGCATTTTATTTCATAGTTGAAAGACATTTTCATTTAAAACTCCAACACCTTAGCAATATTCATCAACACCTTGGCGCATATCCAACTTGAAGAAGGATATTCATCTTGCCTTTGAAAAAAAAATTTCATCACCTAGCACTTTTAACGCCTTACAATATTCATCAACTTTACCTTATAGGCTTAGCATTTCCAACGCCTAGCAACACTTACACCACCTTGCATTTACCTCACCACCCTAGGCACATATGACACTTGAAGGAGAATATTGACCAAACCTAGCATATTTCATCTTCACCTTCACTTTGACCCTGCTTACCACCTTACATTCACTTTTACTCACTTCAACTTGGGCGCATATTGGCATGCATGAAGGATGACCCTTGGACTTCCCTATTTTGTCTTCACATGGCCCCATTTGGGTGCATTTAGGCATGTAAGGAGGACGGACTTTGTTGACCCTTTGACTCATTTGCTGCATGGGCGCATTTCTCAAGGTGTGAGGGATGAAAATTGATACCACGTCTTCTTGTGAACTTTCAACTTCTCTTTTTTGTCCTTGCATGCCCTCTTTTGGGCGCATTTTGCATAGGGAGAAGGATGAAACTCGTTGACTCCCTTGACTTTCTTTCATTTTGGGCGCATATCACATCTCATGAAGGATGGGCGCAAATGGAGGGTGGTGGAGGATATCTTGCCTTAGAAATTTTTTTTCTCATCAAACTCTTAGAGTGGGCGCATTTTGCTATGTGTGCAGGATGAAAAAACTTTGACCTCTTTGACTTTTTGTTGCATGGGCGCATTTGAGCCTAGGAGGAGGACGAAGTTTTATACTTAGAATTTTTTTCATGCTTGGCTTGTGAGGAGGGCGCATTTCACCCAATGAGCAGGACGAAACCCATGCCTTAGGAATTTTTTATGCTTCTTTATCAACTTGGGCGCATTTGGCCATGGGTGAGGGATGAACTCCTGACTTAGAAATTTTTAAACACCTCAAGGCCAAGATGGGCGCATTTTCAGGTAGCTACAGGATGAAGTCCAATACTTAGCCATTTTTTCTTTGTCTTCCCCAGTTTATCCATGCCTGCTATTTATAGTAAGCCCCTCAATTTTCACACTTCAGAAGCTCAGGTCGATTTGAAATTTTGAACATTGGATCCTCATGACTCCATTAGCCTGTTGACACTGCTATTTCGGGTTGGCCTGCTATTTTTAGCCCATTTCTGAAGGTGGTTTGCTATTTATAGTAACTGCTCATTTCTGATACCTCCACAACTCCGTTTGATTTGAAATTTGAATGGCGTGCTCCTCACCACGGGACCTGCCTGCTGACATCGGCACATGCTGCTGATTTGCTATTTTTAGCCTGTTTCCAAAATGACTTACTATAAATAGTAAGTGCTCCATTTGCCTTCAAATTTTATCAGCAGATAGCTTCAGAGATGCTGATCGCAGTGGTATACACCGGTTTTCGAAAATTTTGACTTTTTACCCCTCTTTTCAGGTCCCAAAGCTGGAAACCCTAATTCATCTTGCATGCATATCAAATGATCTTCGTTTGTTCTCATTTCTACTGTACTGCGATCAGCTTGTGATTTTGAAGTGCTGGGAGGCGGCTGCCGGGATGCACCTGCTAAAAATAGAAAGTTCCTAAATGAGTGACCATCTTCGTTTCCATGTCATATCACTGCGAAGCTCTTGAAAAACCCATAAGGAATATGCAGACATGCAAAGAAAACCCTAACATGCAAACCCTAAAAACAGCCTTGAAAGGCTGAACTCTAGAAGTCGTTATCTCATTTTGCATGTTACACTGTCGCGAAGGTCTCTGAAAACCCAGAAGGAATCTCCAGACATGCGTTGAAAAACTCTGCATATAAGCCCTAAAATCTGCTCTGGAAGCTGAACGGCTAAAAATAGTATGTGGTATGTTCTAGCTCAAAATTTGCACACGAGCAGCTTGATGTGTTCTGAATGCAGTGTGACTGTTAAAACTTCGAAGGTGTCAAGAAAATGTTCCAAATTTCATGCTTACTAAAAATAGTAAGTAGCCGGAATCTGATGAAATTTCAGTGGAAGCCTGTTGGAAGCATACTGACCTCAATGTTAGTCTCAGATTTCAATTTATTCACCTCATTTGATTTCAAATTGGCAAGGAAGTTCAAAACCCTAATTTTCAGAATTGGCCAAATTTCACGTTTAAGCTCACAGACGGGAATTTCCCCGGAAAGCAGACCATAGAAAAGAGACAGACAGAGAGAGAGAGACAAAAACCAAAACCAAAAGACCAGAATGGAGCGAAAAATTAGGGGGTCCCCATTTTGAATGGGGTGATGTGTGAAAAGGTCACAACACTTCGCTTTGCCTCACCTCAGACAGCTTCCACGGAGTCGGTGCAATCTTCAGGGGAGATGACTAAAGATGTTCAAACCACCACTTGACATGAAGATACCATCACAATGACGCATACCATCATTCAAACTACGATTGAAGTTAGGCCCACAACGTTTCCAGTTGACCACACAAGGCGAACACACCATCAGTGAGCCCGCTAGTGGTATGGATAAGCGAAGCTTGCTTAGATCAAACACCACATTCCATAGCTAACATCTACTTGCATGAAAATGAAATTACGCTACTTGAAGTAGAAGGGATGAAGAAACCTCGCTAGCTATCCATAACAAAGACGAATTTCACCATCAACACTTAGCCATTTTCTTGCAACTTTTCTTCCTTCGAGGTTGAAATGTCATCTTGGATTATTTTCTTCATCACTTAAGTCATCACCACTTGGTCTCGACATTCCTCCTGCAAAACAAGCAAGGAGAAGAGTATTAGAACATTTCATAATATAAACTCAACTTACTTACCAGGATTTTCATGTTTTAACTTCCAAGGGTTCATCTTTCACTAGCCAACTTTGCGTTCAAATTCTTCATGCCTTAGCCAAATTTCCAACCCATCTTGTATTTTTCTTGGCGCACTTCACTCTGATATTTCATCCAACTCTAGCTCGAGTAAAATGTTTCCATCGGGAACTTGATCAAAAATTATCTAGGCGATCACCTTCAAATTCATCAGCCACAACACTTTATTTCAACAACACACTTATTCCTTGCCTTAGAATTTTTTTTTTTTAACTTTTACTTAGGAAATTCATCAATCTTGTGCCCATCCAAAAATCTCCACCCTGAAGGCTTTGGCGAAGTGTGGGAGACTTTAAAATCCGTTCTCCATCACATATGTCCGATACCCAGAAGAAAATTTTCTTCAGAGCGTGTAGAATTCATGGGTACACGACGAACGGGTTCATTTAAATTTCTTGAATTTTGAACCTTGGAAAAATAATTTTTTAACAAATTTAATCCCGTTCTTCACATCTGTGGACATTTCTTGTTGCTCTGACTTGAAATTTTTTTTATCAACCCGTGCTGCTGGCATCCTTTGACTTCATCTTTGGCAATTTTGTTCACGTCTTAGGAAAAATTTCACACCTCCATCAGACTTAGGCGTTTTTCCTAGAGAAAATCCTTTGTGTCTTAAATTTTTTTTTTATTTCATCTTCAATTATTCTGCCCCTGGTGAGGAAAATTTTATTTCAATTCACTTAGAAAAATTTTCCTTCTTGAATGCCTTGGGTGCATTTTACATTCCATGAGGGATATATTTTTTTTTCTCAACGCCAAGTATTTTTATCACCACCTTTGCCTTACCCCTTGGCGCATTTTATATGTCATGGAGAAAATTTTAATTATAACGCCTAGCATATTATCCATCTCCCCTTGGGCACATTTCTCACTTGCAAGAGGATATTAAGAGTCTTCAACGCCTTGGCACTCTTTAAATCCATCAACCTTATCCTTGCATGGGCGCATTTGAGCATATGAGGAGGATAAAGCATTTTCAACGCCTTTGACCACCTTTACCTTACCTTGGCGCATTTCCTATGTCACAAGGATGAAACACTTGCTAATGCTTTGACCTTTTGACTTTCTTCAAGCTTGAGCGCATTTGAGACATAGAGGAGGATTTGAAATTTGTCTTTTTCCTAGTTGAGGTGAGGGCGCATTTAGCATGTAGTGGAGGATTAACTCTCAACACTTTTTGACTTCTTTGACTTTGCTTGTACATGGGGCGCATTTTGCTTGTGTAGAGGAATGAACTTCCTTTGCTTTTGTCTTCACATGCCCTTACTTGGGCGCATTTAAGCATGAGAGGTGGATGAAGTTTCCTATGCCCAACTTTGACTTCTTTCTAGCTTCCCAATCATGGGCGCATTCTAGCATAGGAGGAGGATATACTTTTTGACTTGCTAGACATGGGCGCATTTAGCCACAAGAGGAGGACGAGTTTCATACTTAGAAAATTTTCTAGCATTTTGCTTGTGAGGAGGGTGCATTTGACCCTTGGAGGTGGATGAAGTTCCTTACTTAGAATTTTTTTTTTTTTTGCATGCCATCACCTTGAGGGCGCATTTCACCTAGGCAGGAGGATGAAACACCAATGCCTTAGAAACTTTTTCAACAACTAGCTTGAGGTGGGCGCATTTCCTATGTGGTGGAGGATGAAAACATGTTAGAAACTTTTTCGAACACCTTGAAGGCAAGCTAGGGCGCATTTAGCATGTCCAGCAGGATATTTTCATGCCTTAGAAAATTTTCATAACTTCTTCACCTTGCATGGGCGTATTTGAGGGTACCTGCAGGATATTCAACATTTAGTATCTTTTTCCATATCATGCTTGTGAGCTGGGTGCATTTTCAAGGTGGAGGAGGATGAGTTCAAGACTTAGAAATTTTATCTACTCCTACCTGTTTATCCATGCCCTGCTATTTATAGTAAGTCCCTCAGTTTTCACACTTCTGAAACTCAGATCGATTTGAAATTTTAAACATAGGATCTTCACGACTCCGTCAACCTGTTGACATTGTTATTCTGAGTTGGCCTACTAAAAATAGCATATTTTTGAAGGTGGTTTGCTATTTATAGTAACTGCTTGTTTCTGATAACTCCACAACTCCGTTTGATTTGAAATTCGAATGACGTGCTCCTCACCACGTGACTTGCCTGCTGACATCGGCGCCCGTTGCTGATTTACTATTTTTAGCCAGTTTCTCAAATGACTTACTATAAATAGTAAGTGCTCTGTTTTCCTTCAAATTTTACCAGCGGATAGCTTGAAAGATGCTGATCGCGGTGGTATACACCGGTTTTCGAAAATTCTAAATTTTTACCCCTCTTTTTGGGTCCCGAAGCTGGAAACCCTAATTTGACCTGCATGCATATTAAACGACCTACGTTTGTCTTCGTTTCTGTTGCATTGCGATCAGCTTGTGATTCTGAAGTGCTGGGAGGTAGCTGCTAGAGTGCATCTGCTAAAAATAGTAAGTTGCTGAATAAGTGATTATCTCTGTTTGCATGTCACATCACTGCGAAGCTCTCGAAAAACCCATAAAGAATCAGTAGACATGTAAAGAAAACCCTGACATGCAAACCCTAAAAATAGCCCCTGAAGGCTGAACTCTGAAATTCGTTATCTCACTTTGCATGTTATACTGTCGCGAAGGTTTCAGAAAACCCAGAAGGAATCCTCCGACATGCGTTGGAAAACTCTGCATATAGGCCCTAAAATTTGCTCTGGAAGCTGAACTGCTAAAAATAGTAAGTGGTCTATTTCAGCTCAAATTTTGTAGATGAGTAGCTTGATGTGTTCTGGATGTAGTGTGACGATCGAAACTCCAGAAATGCTGACGGAATGCCCTGAATTTGCACACTTACTAAAAATAGTAAGTAGCCGGAATCTGATGAAACTTCAGTGGAAACTTGCTGAAAACATACTAACATCAATGTTAGTCTCAAATCTCAATTTACTCACTTCATTTGACCTCAAATTGGCAAGGAGGATGGAAACCCTAATTTCTAGACTTGGCCAAAATTCAAGTTTAAACTCAATGACGAGCACAATCCCGGAAAGACAGACAATAGAAAAGAGAGACAATGACAAAACAAACTAAAATCAAGCCAAAAGACCCGAACGAAGCAAAAATTAGGGGGTCGCCATTTGTAAGGGGCGATGTGTGAAAAAGGTCACAACAGGTCTCATGGCGATGTCCATCACCATGAGACCACATTTCTTTGAGGCATTATTTCAAACATCTCATTGCCTTCTTTCGAAAGCATCTATTTTAGGATTTTAGCCATAGCAGCAAGGAAGTGAACTATTTGATAAGATTCTTTGGTAGACATGTATGGAAAATTATTTGGTAGACATGTATTAAAGCCATAGTAGCATAGATATGTTTCATAAAATGCTTTGGTACACATGTATGGAAAATGTGGTAGCATAGAAAAGGCAGTGAGCTGTTTGGAAAAATGCCTCAAAGAAATGTGGTCTCATGGTGATGGGAAAAATGCCTCAAAGAAATGTGATCTCATGGTGATGTCCATCACCATGAGACCACATTTCTTTGAGGCATTTTTTCAAACAGCTCACTGCCTTCTTTCATAAAATGCTTTATTAGACATGTATGAAAAATGCTTTGGTAGACATGTATGAAAAATGTGGTAGCATAGACATGTTTGATAAGATGCTTTGGTAGACATGTATGGAAAGTGTGGTAGCATAGAAAAGACAGTGAGCTGTTTGAAAGAATGCCTCAAAGAAATATGGTCTCATGGTGATGTCCATCACCATGAGACCACATTTTTTGAGGCATTCTTTCAAATAGCTCACTGCCTTCTTTCGAAAGCACCTGTTTTAGGCTTTTAGTCATAACAGCAAGGAAGTGAACTGTTTGATAAGATGCTTTGGTAGAGATGTATGGAATATGCTTTGGTAGACATGTTTCATAACATGCTTTGTTAGACATGTATGGAAAATGTGGTAGCATAGAAAAGGCAGTGAGTTGTTTGGAAAAATGCCTCAAAGAAATGTGGTCTCATGAGACCACATTTCTTTGAGGCATTTTTCCAAATAGCTCACTACCTTCTTTCACAAAATGCTTTGTTAGACATGTATAAAAATTTCTTTGGTAGACATGTATGAAAAATGTGGTAGCATAGACATGTTTGATAAGATGCTTTGGTAGACATGTATGGAAAGTGTGGCAGCATAGAAAAGGAAGTGAGTTGTTTGTAAGAATGCCTCAAAGAAATGTGGTCTCATGACGATGTCCATCAACATGAGACCACATTTCTTTGAGGCATTCTTTCAAACAGCTCACTACCTTCTTTCGAAAGCACTTGTTTAGGCTTTTAGTCATAACAGCAAGGAAGTGAACTGTTTGATAAGATACTTTGGTAGACATGTATGGAAAATGCTTTGGTAGACATGTATTAAAAGCCATAGTAGCATAGACATGTTTCATAAAATGCTTTGGTACACATGTATGGAAAATGTGGTAGCATAGAAAAGGCAGTGAGCTGTTTGGAAAATGGCTCAAAGAAATGTGGTCTCCTGGTGATGGACATCACCATGAGACCACATTCTTTTGAAGCATTTTTCCAAACAGCTCACTTCCTTCTTTTATAAAATGCTTTGGTAGACATGTATGAAAAAGGCTGAGGTAGACATGTATGAAAAATGTAGTAGTATAGACATGTTTGATAAGATGCTTTGGTAGACATGTATGGAAAATGTGGTATCATAGAAAAGGCAGTGAGCTATTTGAAAGAATGCCTCAAATAAATGTGGTCTCATGGTGATGTCCATCACCATGAGACCAAATTTCTTTGAGTCATTCTTTCAAACAACTCACTGCCTTCTTTCGAAAGCACCTATTTTAGGCTTTTAGCCATAGCAGCAAGGAAGTGAACTGTTTGATAAGATTCTTTGGTAGACATGTATTAAAGCCATAGTAGCATAGACATGTTCCATAAAATGCTTTGGTAGACATGTATGGAAAATGTGGTAGCATAGAAAAGGCAATGAGCTATTTGGAAAAACGCCTCAAAGAAATGTGGTCTCATTGTGATGTCCATCACCATGAGACCACATTTCTTTGAGGCATTTTTCCAAACAGCTCACTACCTTCTTTCATAAAATGCTTTGGCGTACATGTATGAAAAAGGCTGAGGTAGACATGTATGAAAAATGCTTTGGTAGAACTATGCAACATGAAGTAATTCTTTGAGTTTGAAAGATATGCAATGCAATGTCATCAGCAATATGAATATGTTTCAAGAAATTCCCGTGCAATCTAACAGAGATGTCAAATTGGCAGCACAAAGGGAATGGATGCAAAAACTTCATGCAAGGAGAGAAATGAATCTAGAAGTTGGGGGAACATCATCAACCATAAGTGAAGTTCAATGCACACCATTTACAATATCTCATGTTCAAAGTACATCAGCAATCACATCTCTAGTTGAAGAGACACCATCAACAACATGTGGTTTTGAAAGTACATCAGTAAACACATATCTATTTGAAGACACTCCACATACCACATCTCAAGTTGGAGGTACAACATCGTTTACATGTCAATCTCAAGGTATGTCATCGATTTCACCTCCGATTGAAGGCACGCCATCTATCCCCGATGTTTTTAACATTCCTAATGTTGACACAACTTTACCTTTGAGAACTCCTCCTAGAGGTTTGCATAGAAAACCTAAATATTTGATTGACATTGATTCCAATTTTTTGAAAACAATGGTTGATAAGATTCCAAAACATACATGTCAAAGATATGCAAAGAGGATAGGGAGTTTATTTTTTGAGAAGCTAAGTGAGGCTGAAAAATGTCAACCATTTGTTGGCAACTCAAATTTAGGCCCACCATGAAGACTCTTGGGCTAAGAACATTGGATGATTCAAGTGAAAAATCTATTGTAAAGAATCTGATGAGTGCATATGAGAGCGTGGGTTCTACCTCACGCATGAAAGATAGTTGTGCCACACGATGTGTGATGACAACATTGTTAAGCAGTCAAACCAGGAATAAGATGAACCTTACAAAGACGAAAAAATATTTGAAAATAAGTAGATCATCTCTAATGAGAGCCAGAATAAGGCATGAAAGAGTGGATGATCCAAATAGCAATGAGTTATGGGCATTCTCGAGTAGAGTACCACGGAAAGATAAATAAATTGGTCAAGCCTTGAGATCTCTAATACAAGATTTTTGGAAGGATAACACAAGGGTCTCTCCCAATCAAAGAGATGTTGTAAGAAGGAGAATTGGTAATCAAATCCGTGAGTCACATCCAAAGAATTGGTCTCTTCATGAAACTTCTTGCATACTTCAAATTGATCTTTAGTCTTTGGTAAGAAGAGCGATAATGGTACTTGTTTATGAAAATAATTTATATTGACACTTATTCATGATTGTTTATTCATGAAATATCATGCATTATGTTCACATTGTCAAAGGACTGTGATTGCCTTTTGAAATCCATATGACCACCAGTAATGTGCTTTGTCTACCTCTCTTCATATCCACATTCACCTCTCATCATCCCTTTGCATACTTCAATGCTCTCCTTATGATGATAGTCCCTTTAAGACCTTTAGTGGCTGCAACTGTGTCTTGCTTGGAGTAGCTTGTTCTTGCAATTGCATTGACCTTTAGTGGCTGTCCCTACTCATCCTACTACTCTCTTCATGAAACTTCTTGCATACTTCAAATTGTTCTTTAGTCTTTCCTTTCAAAGCATCATAACTTCTTTCATGAAATAGCTTGTCATTGTTGTTTTCAAAACCCTATCACCAATCAATCAAAACCCTTAATAACCTTATGGAGCTGATGCAAAGGGAAAAAAATTGCAACTAAAAGTGACTATAAAGAACAAGGAAATATGGTTTCCACAATAGTATATCCAATATTTCTCATTCCCTTTAATGGTTACAACAAACAATACCCTGTAATCTGCCCTACACTCTCAAAAAACAATCAACACTCATTTGATTTGACATTTTTTAGACTCCTAACACTCAAACACACTCTGCAGGTTGCATTCAAACCCTTCTTGGCAATGGTTAACTCTAAAAAAGTTAATTCCCACAAAACCCTCAAACAAACTAGGGTTTATGATAGTCCAAAGGCTAATAAACGCACACTATATGCTCTAATTCACACAAACCAAAGAATTATCACTTGCTCTTTGGTGGAAACATGCACAAAGACTTACCAAAAACAGTTACAACTCAAGCATAAGCCCTTTTTTCATCAATAGCCCTAATCTCCATGTCATTAAACTAGACATTTATGCCCTTTTTTTGCAACTTTCAAACATGACATGTAAAAAAAACAAACAAAAAGACCTTACATGATTACCATGGTCCTCTAGGACCTTATTATGCTCAGAAAATGATGTCCATTTGTCCTTTCAAAACACAAAGATGAAGCAAGAATACCTCTGAAGAAGGCTCCCTTTATCTATGGCTACCCCCTTTTCTTGAAGTTGCTGCCCCCTCACATAATTTTCTTTGTACACCTTGACTATGTATTATAGTTTCTTTGGCATTTGGGTATACTGAGTTGTTCTCATAATCACAATCATAAGTATATCCAACGAGGAAGCTGGTTATTAGTTTCAATCTCTTTGGTGAATTTGATGTAGTTGGAGACATTGTTTAGATGGGTTTGGAAGAGTTTTAATTTGTTAGGGCCAACAAATGTTGGGTCATAAACATAGTGCTTCCACCATTTAGACTTGAGAGGGAAGTAGTTGAGGGAAAGTTGCTAAGAGTTAGGATAGGAGACAAATGAAAGCCCATGGCAACCCATCAACTTGCACATAGACCACATCTTGGGAGGTGAAAAAAGTAGATTTTAAACAATTCCATAAGGGAAGCAAACTCATTTATTTTGAGCCTAACTAACTCAATGGAGTCTTGGACACATACTTTAGAAAAGAAGAACACCACATTGAAGTTGATAAGCATGTTGCCATCATCTAACTTCTTGGCCTTGATAAAGTCAACAAAATGGGATGAATCCTTATGAAGGAGTCATATTTAAATACAAGAGGAGAGATTAACTTAGGTAGGTGAGATACTCGCTTGTCGGTAGGAGAATTAGAGGTATAAACGATGGGTTTGAGAGAAATGCTAGTCTTCTGAATTATGGGAGCACCATACATACAAAGAGTGATTTCTTTACTTGATAGAGGATGGTTTTGGATGACATTATCAAAACATGAAAGGGCAATTAGATTTTTCAAATTTTTAATAAATTTGGAGATCCAATCAATGGACAAGATATTATAATTAGTGTTGTTATTAAAATGGTCAAACATTTTGACAACATAATCTTTCTTGTTCAGCACATTCTATTGAGGCATGGCACATGTTTGAGAACCATTGCACAATCCTGCCTAATATCACCAAGTAAGACATTAGGTGGATATCAAACGATATTTCCAGTTTCAATTAAAAAATAAAACTTAGGAAAGGAAGCATGAGTGATGGAAAAAGCAGCAAAATCCCTTAAGAATCCAAATACAAGCAGTGTAAAGTTGCAAAGGGGTGTAACTTTCGTTTTGCAACTCGTGTGACCAAACAGACTGTTTCACCACGTCCACATGGGTAAATTTAGGCTGGGCATGGTCCTCTTTTGCACCTAAACACATTGAATCAGTCCGAGATACGTTCAATTGGCTCAATCTCTTAAGAGTCCAAAGTCCAAAATGGTTGCAATCTTTGACATGTTGTAACTCAGAAACCGTGACGCTTAAAAACTTTTCGTTTGAGGCTACGGTATTGCATTGGCCCCCTCTATAATAACCTCTCTTGTTTTTTGATATCTCGGAGGCATTTTCCAATGGTGACAACTTTTTCAGTTGATGGAAAAAGTGTCAAATGCAAGTAGTGTAAAGTTGCAAAGGGGTGTAGCTTTCGTTCTACAACTCGTGTGACCAAACAGACTATTCCAACACATTCAAATGGGTACGTTTAGGCTAGGAATGGTCCATTTTTGCACCCAAACACACCGAATCAGTCCGAGCGACATTCAACTAGCTCAATCCCTTAAAAGTCCAAAGTGCAAAATGGTTGCAATCTTTGACGGGTTGTTACTCAGAAACTGTGACACTTATAAACTTTTTTTTTAGGCTATGGGATTGCGTTGGACCCCTCTACAATAACCTCTCTAGATTTTTGATATCTTAGAGGCATTTTCAAGTGGTGACAACTTTTCAAATGATGGAAAAGGTGTCAAATGCAAGCAGTGTAAAGTTGCAAAGGGGTGTAACTTTCGTTCTACAACTCGTGTGACCAAGTGGACTATTCCAAGTTCCAACACATCCCGATGGATACGTTTAAGCTAGGAATGGTCCTCTTTCGCACCCAAACACATCGAATCAGTCCAATCTACATTCAACTGACTCAATCCCTTAAGAGCCCAAAATGCAAAATGACTACAATTGTTGATAGGATGTTACCCGGAAACCGTGATGCTTATAAAATTTTTGTCTGAAGTTACGGGATCGCGTTGGGCCCCTCTACAATAAAATCTCTCAGTTTTTGATATTTCGGAGGCGTTTTCTAGTGGTGACGACTTTTCAGTTGACAGAAAAAGTGTCAAATGTAAGTAGTGTAAAGTTGCAAAGGGGTGTAACTTTCGTTCTGCAACTCGTGTGACCAAACGGATTATTCCAAAACGTACGGATGGGTACTTTTAGGCTAGGCATGGTCCTTTTTCGCACCCAAACACATTGAATTAGTCCAAGCTACATTCAACCGACTCAATCCCTTAAGAGTCTAGAGTGCAAAATGGCTGCAATCTTTGACGAGTTGTTACATGGAAATCATGACGCTTATAAAAAAAAATTCTGAGGCTATGGGATCACATTGGGCCCCTTTACAATAACCTCTCTTGGTTTTTGATATTTCAAAGGTATTTTCCAGTAGTGACGATTTTTCAGTTGATGGAAAAAGTGTCAAATGCAAGTAGTGTAAAGTTGCAAAGGGGTGTAACTTTTGTTTTGTAGTTCGTGTGACCAAATGAACTATTCCAACACGTTCATATGGGTACGTTTAGGCTAGGAATGGTCCTCTTTCACACCCAAACATGCCAAATTAGTCTAAGCTACTTTCAACCGACTCAATCCCTTAAGAGTCCAAAGTGCAAAATGGCTGCAATCTTTGATGGGTTGTTACTCGAAAACCGTGATGCTTAGAAAATTTTTGTCTGAGGCTACGAGATCGTGTTGGGCCCATCTACAATAGAATCTCTCCGTTTTTTATATCTCAGAGGCATTTTCTAGTGGTGACGACTCTTCAGTTGATGGAAAAAAGTGTCAAATGCAAGCAGTGTAAAGTTGCAAAGGGGTGTAACTTTCGTTTTGCAACTCATGTGACCAAACGGACTATTCCAACATGTCCAGATGGGTACGTTTAGGCTAGGCATGGTTCTCTTTTACACCCAAACACGTCGAATCAATCTGAGCTATGTTCAACCGATTCAATCCCTTAAGACTCCAAAGTGCAAAATGGTTGCAATCTTTGACGAGTTGTTACTTGAAAACCGTGATGCTTATAAACTTTTTGTCTAAAGCTATGCAATCGCGTTGGGCCCCTCTACAATAACCTCTCTCGGTTTTTGATATCCGGAGGCGTTTTCCAGTGGTGATGACTTTTTAGTTGATCGAAAAATTGTCAAATGCAAGTAGTGTAAAGTTGCTAAGGGGTGTAACTTTCGTTTTGCAACTCATCTGACCAAACAGACTATTCCAACATAATTTTTAGTTGTTTTTTTGGAGTGTGTTATGTTTATTGTTTTATGTTCTATTTATTGTTTTATGATAAATATTACGTTAAGTAAAATATTGTAAATATTTATCTATATAGATATTTAAGTTGTTTGTTTTATTTGTGATACATGTGAATTAACCTATTTATGAAAGTTAAAATAATTTACTTTCCTTTAGCATTTACTTTCTTGCAAACTTTTTCTTTCGACAATTTACTTTCTCACTTGAGGAGTATTTTTTTGCAACTTACTTTTTTGCAATTGTGTTTACTTCAAGCACATGTGTTTCCTTTCAGTAAGTGTAAATCTTTCTTTCCAATAGAACAACCCTGTTAAATTATTTACTATTTATTAGACCATCCTTCATAAGTCATAATGCATATATTGTGCCATGACACAAGTAACAAGATTATGTCCTAGGCTTTGACAAGGTCCAACTAAGTTGGGCACATTATTGAGATTGAAATTATTGAGTTTAAATTAGATCTCAAAAGAGACATGGCCAGGGCCAAGTGAGGATACTCTTTGTGCCAATTTTTTTGGTTAGTTTCACCTTGCTTAAGTGCATAAGCTTGCTATCAAAGAATATAGGGTTGTCATTAAAGTAGACACATTAGCTATTGGAGTATTCTATTACTTCTTGTCATAACCCTCTTTTTCGAGCTTGAATTTACTAAAATTAATTGTGGATTAAATACAATAATATTGTTAATCAGACATTATTTCAAATGGTAAAAGAGAAAACTTATTAGAATCAAATGATTAAGTAAATTTTATTATTTTGATAAATAAATAAATTAAAATATGCATAAGAAAATTCAATTTGATAATTAGAACTCTAAATTAAATAATAATAAACACCAATAGGTGTTCTTCAATGACACCAAGGATTCTTATGTCATGAGCATGTACATAAAATCCCCTTAACTTAAAGTTGTTTGCCAGTTACACATCAAGTAATTAATATCTAATAATAAACATAACTTTAAAGGTAATTTATAGATTTATGATATATACTATACTTTTCAATTTAGTAACAAAATAAAAATAATTCTTAAATTAAAATTCTAAGTATAATAGAACAACTCTTAAGCAAATAGAATGTCTTGAAATTTTGATAAATGTATTCAAGCAATTTGTATTAAGTTAATACTTATTGTAAAATAGCCCGTTAAGGGGCTTGGTTGGGTTGATCCAACACGGGTAAAAGTTGATGAAGTAAAATGGGAGAAACCAAAAGTAGGGTGGTGGAAAGTAAATTTTGATGGAGCAGCAAAAGGAAATCTGGGCCCGTCGGGGGTTGGATGTATAGTTAGAGATTGGAATGGAAATGTTATAGCCTTTGGAGCAATGAGGTTGCAAGATGGTACGAATAATGTGGCGGAAACAATTGTCTTAATTGCAATCAAGTTAGCAAGGTTAGTAGGGGTTTCTAAGGTGCATCTAGAAGGTGATTCACTCCTAACAATTCAAGCAATAAGCAAAGGTAATATTAATGCATGGAATTTGCAAGGGATGATAAAAAGGATAGAGGAGGAATTAACACGTTTTGAAGCTTACAAGGTGAGCCATGTACAACAAATGGGAAATATGGAGGCTGACACTCTTTCGAAATGGGCTTTATCTCTGATAGATATAGATGTTGTAATGTTTGAAGATTTAAGAGCAATAAATGAGGAAGATCTGGTGGAGAGTGTACAGGAGTATGATGGCAGACTTCCGTAAGGCACAAGGTGCGATGAGAATTCAAAGCAAGAAGAATTTTGAGTATAGGGGGAGATGGAGGCGCCGAAGTACATCGTCATTTAATGGTTTAGGCTGACAAATTGAGGTGAATTATAATCTCATCACAATCGAAGTTTGTTTTAAGGAGGCAGTGGGTGTGTTGGGCGGCTACAAAAAGAGGTGAAGTGCAAAGGAGCCGTTGGAGAGGTGATGTGATGATGGAGGTAGGTTTCTTATTGTCTACGCATAAGAAACTAGACCCATTCACAAGGAAAGCCTCCATGAAGAGACTGGGCGGGCTATTCAAGGTGAAGGAAAAAGAAGCGGTGCAAGCGGTAAGGATTATACTCGGTGATGGGTTTGAGAAGATGACACACCAGTACTGAATGGATTCAAATATATGTTCATTGGTAATGGCATGGGGGTTGGAGGTAGGGGAGCCTATAAATGAAGTAAGGCGAGTAATGAAAGCTCTGGTGCCAAAAGAATTCTTGGGAAACATGGAATCAATCCTGCAACGAGCAATTCCAGCATTGGTTTGATTGAGGAGGGTCGGGACGGAGGTAGCCTGGAAATGGAGAAATTAAATCATTTGTTCATAAGATGGTCGGAGGGTCGCACGAAGGAACTCTGGAGAGAGGATGCTGAGTGAGGATGGAAGGCTTTAAAAATCTGCGTAGAGTTGGCAGAGTTGGAAATGACTTTGGCAGACCTCAAGGAGTATGCGAAGGGCGAAATGTGTGTACTCAGAGGCATACGTCCGCGGAAGAGAGCTAAGCCGCTGAATGAAATTGGGCCATTGGAGCTGGGAGAATCATATGAAAATATTGTGTAATTGATCTTTCAGGGTTTGGTTTTTTGTTGAAAAAAGGTGGAAGGGCAGGGTAGTTGATATAGGGAGATTATGGGCATAGAGTAGTTATAGAATTTTCTGGTGCTGGTATAGGTGCAAGGAAGTAGGTTTTTAGTTGTCATTTTGGTGGAATGGGTTTTTGCGGTTATGCTACTGGTTAATCAATTTTTCGGTGTATGGGTTTTGCTTTTTCTCCATGAAGTGTAAACTTTGTTTTAGATATTTCAATAAAATAAAAACTTATTATCGACCAAAAAATAATAATTATTGTAACATAACTTAAATTTATAAATGTTTTTGATTAAGTTATAATTATTATTTTTTAATATTTTGACAATCCATGGAGTTAATGGCTTCTGTTATAAGCCTTTTTTGACAATATGGACTCCTCCAACGTAATATCTCTTTTCAAAATCAATATAAAGTTTATAGTGGCTCAACCACTTGTATTTAAAAAAAATAAATTACAAACATGATTAAATGAGGCCCTAGACCCAATTACAATGTAGTAGCCAAATGACAAAAGAAACTAGTCTCATGAGGTATGAAACTAAGAACACCAAAATACATGGAGATCAATTAGACAAAACAAAGCTAGCTATTAATGGGCCTTTGGTCTATTGGTGAAGTATAATGGTTGTGAATGAACTCATTAAGGATCAAGTCTTGTTTTAAAAGATTTTGGGAGAATGGATACCCCTCAATCCTTGGCTCATAGCCAAAGAGGTTTCACCCTATTGTCCGTGCTTCTTATTGGATAGCTAAGATGCTTTTGGGTTTGAGATAAAACCTCCTAACAAAAAAAATAGAATCAGCTAACAAACAAAAGAACAAAAATTAAAAGCAAAACTAACTATTACTAAGTAGATTCTACATACCACTAACTACTTGCCACTCCTTAAATTAAAAAGTTAAAAATTATAAAATATAATTCAATAAAACTTAAAATTTAAATTTGATTTTTTTTTTAAAAAAAAGTCATGACAGATTTATTAATGAGAAGTTATGTGTTGTTATTCATCTAGAAAATTCATTAATAAGATAAAAAGTGGAGCCATTTTAAAAGGTTGTTTTTAACAGGGTTTTAAGATGGGGAAAGGCATAGTCCATGAACAAGGATAAGTATTCCTTAAGGATACGCTGATTGCCCATTTTGGGCTCTGTGTGAATTTGACAGTATTAAATGAATATAACATATTGTTCCAAGACTCAACTGAATAGGGCACCAGATCTTTATTTAACTGTATAAATATGATGGTGAAATCTTGAAATCATCTTCTAAAGATATTGTGTTTTCCCATTTCTTACACTTGAATTTTCACCATATCCTGGGAAACATTGTATGCCTGCCAATCCTATTTGCTTGATCTTTAATGAAATTATATTTAAAATGAATTCAAACCTAATAATTATCTTAACATTTTGAAGTTCAAAATATTTCAAAATTTATTGTTATTAAGATTGTCTCCAAAGCCAGAAATATTTCAAAATCTATTGCTATTAATATGAATATTAATTTACATTTTGATATGTAAATAAAGAATTTATCTGCATACACATTTCCTTCACAGATCAGAAGGAAAGAAATTCTAATCCTACATAAATCTATTACATTGAAAACCCAAATTGTCCACAACTCATCCAACACAAAATGGACAACAGACAGAAATATCTAATTCTTTCTACAGATGAAAATTCTTTCCCTTTTGATTGATGGTACAAAGCAGCTGGAAAGATTAATCAGAGCTCAAATTCCCAAACAGACTTCATGTTCTCATTGTATTTTTCAACAAGCTTGGTGATGAAATTAGACATTCCTTCATCTACTGTCTTGGCAGAATTGTCCAGAGCTAGTTCTGAACCTGGACCATCAAAGTAATCCCTTATATCATTGAAAAGCTCCCCAGCAGCTTGATATTTCTCCTCATAATTGATTGGATCTTCTCCTGCTGCTCCAATTGTTTCTTTTTGTATTGAAGGACCTTCATATCCATAATCAAAATCATATGCCCAATCTGTAATTACTGGAGCCTCCCTAAACTGGGTATTGGGCTTCTTTTCTGAGGATTGACTTTGGTTCTCACTTTTGAATTTCCTCTTCCGTGTTGAATAATGATTTCTTCCACCCACTGTAAAGCAGTGCTCACAATTGGGACATTGAAACCTCGGCTGAATAAACTTGCATTTCATTTTATTATTAAGGTACCGATACCTTGCCTCTCTAAAACTGCAATGGGGACAAACTGCTTTGCAGGACTTGAAGAGAGAGCTCACCGAATCCTTGACCTCCTCTGGTAGCTCAAAAAACTGAACCTGTAAATTTTCCTGAAGAAGGTCTAGTATGCTGATAGGATCTCTCAAATTGAGTTGCAGAACTTCCATGGCAGGGTCTAGTATGCTGATAGGATCTCTCAAATTGAGTTGCAGAACTTCCATGGCAGCGATGATTCTGGTATGTCAATGCCGCAGCGATGATTCTGGTATCTCTTTGGCATTGACAGAACCAGATGATTTCATTTTATAGGTTTAACCCACAACGGATAAATAGTTGGATGCCTATCTGATGAGGGAAAAAAAGCTAAGAAAAAACATGGCGGTAAAAGAAATATCAAGAAAGCTTCAGATTGATGTGTATAAATTTGAATATGACTACCTAACGGATTTATTTTGAAATAACGAAGAAAAAGAGATGTTAAAGCTACGGATTTATTTTGGGCGAGAAGATATAATTTTGATACAAAATAAGGAGGCTAAGAACATAAAGATGATTATAAATTAAATAGCTTCACCTTAGTTGTAGGAAAGAATTTATACAGGAAATAACTTACAAAATATATTAAAGAAGCTGGATATGAGACTTAAAAATGAAAATAATACGTTTTTTTAAGATTTGAGAAAGGATCCAAAGACATGTAAAGTTGTAGTGAATATAGACGATTCAGCAAAATGTTAGGAAGTTACAAGAGATAATGAAAATAATTAAGAGTCATTTCAATGGATAGAAGGGGAGGATTAATATAAGCAATATTTAATGAGTTTAGAAATTAATAAATAAAGGAGGACATTGTTGTAAATATTGTAATATCTTCACATCAATTCTATCCTCCTTAGGATAGGTCAAAGTATAAGAATTGCTTAAAAGTAGAGTAAGGTTTGCTTGGCATTTATAATACTAGGAAAAATACTAAAGAAATAAACTAAATGATATGTAAACATTTTACATACATGGACAATAAAATGATCCCAATACATAGATTTATAAATTATTAATGTGAGAATTTTAACTCTACAATATATACCCATTTTAGTGGGATAAAGTTTATTAAATGATATAGATATACTAAAATATAAAAAAGTTAAATTGCATATATTAAATAATTTGTATTTCAATATTGTAAAAATAATATGTAAATGTGAGGGTCTTCTCCCTCGTATTAGATCTATTACCAATCCGTGCTACTTATTTGTAAGACAAACATACAAGGAAGAAAGTCAAAGTTTGTTAAGAAATGTTAGTCAATAGTTCAATAAATAACACGTATTTTGTCTATTGTCTATATTTTAGTGAACCTAGATAGAGAAAAAAATTGGTGCAAGATTAAAGAAAGAAAGTAGGAATATATAGGAAAATTTGATAGGAAAATAAGGAGGCTAGGCCAAGCCAAGTGTAAAAATAGTATATATGTCTTAGGGACAAAAAATGGATGTACAGATAGTAAAATAATTGGTATAGGCATAATAAAAATTATTTTAGAGACCAAAATCTAGATAGTGGGAAAGGATGATTAAAATAAGAGTAGATTATATGCTCCCTTTAAATGATTGTCTAGTAGAAATTGTATTAATAAATTTTGAGTATAAATGAAGAGGATAAATGAAATAAATAAATGAGGAAAGGAAGAAGCAAGAAGATATAAGGGTTTCCCCAAAGGAATAAAAAAACATTTTCCTCTCATAGTGAAGGAATAAAAGATTATATTAGAAATTTCTTTTACTAAAAGAAATTATATAATAATATATATCACCAAATCAAATTCTAAGAGAAATGTCATGGATGTATAAGAGAACGAAAATAAATGAATGACACATAAAAATCAATAGTAGAGTAGAATACAATAAAGATATAAACATATAAAAATTATATCTAAAGCATGAAGGGGTTTGTATGCATGGGGCCAACATAATTAGTACAAATATAAAGAATGTTGTATGAATTTTCATTGTACCCCTTACATACCAAAAAGTGACAAAGGAAGAATGATAAATAAGAATTGGATACAACAAATAGGATGGTAGGGCATGGTGCTAGTTTGGCCAACATGAAAATAATATTAGATACCAAAATAATTTGCATTGCCCTTACAAAACTGAGAAGAGGAAACCATAAAATATGTAATAACATATAAAAGAGTAGAAAGAGAGAGATATCACAACTAAATAAGTGAAATAGTAAACAAATGAGTGTCAAGGCATGTTTTGGGTCTTTCATAACCAACATATTAAATAAAATGAGTGGGAAAACATAGGGAAGTGAGAGAAAAATATAAAGGAAATAATGACACTGCATGGTCCTTCCTATATTTATGTACACAAGGGTATCATGAGTCATCTATAATAGGAAAAACATAATATTCAATCCATAAAATAAATGAAAAGAGGTTCATCATTGAGAGAATCATGATCAACCCACTTGGTACCTGAGTAAACCCAAACAATCTCTTAGAAGAGGTAGGAGAAAGAGTTGTAGGAATAAAGATAGACTTGAGAGGAGGAATATTAGAAGCAAAACAAAACAACATTGTCAAAAGCATGAGGGAGTGAAGTAGGTGTCAAAGGAAAAATGATGACATGAGGTAAGGTAGAAAAAAATCATCAAGAGTATTGGTAAAGATGGTAGGCTTAACAAGATTTATAGAATGTTATATAAGGTCCAAAAATTCATCAAGTGCAATAGGGAATGATGTAGGATAAACTAAGAGGTTTTAGGGGGTGAGAATGGTTGGAATTTTTCACTAAAAGAGGAAACAAGAGACATACTATGTTTTTAAGTTTGGGTGGAGAAGTATAAAAAAGAGGGCATGAGAGTTCAAGATATTAAGAAAGGAGGTAGGCAGGTCTAGGATAGGAGAGATGGTAGTAGGGGATTGTAGCATAGGGTGATGATGGGAGAGATAGGAGGACCAATAAGAGGAGGAATGGAATATATAAGAAGAAAATGTGACAATGTAGAAGAATGTAAAATACTTGAACTAATTTGAATTTTCCTTTGCATTTATTTTAGGTGGGTTGAGTTGAGGTTGAAAAAGAGGCTGAAGTTGGGGAATTAGCTAAATTAGAGGCTAGATATGGGGTGTCGGTTGGGGTGGGGTTTGAGGTTTAGGCATGGGTAGAAGAAGACTTTTGATAAAATGATCATGCAAGGGTTGAGATTGTAGGTTAGGTTGCCGAAGGGGTTAGATTTTAGGCTAAGGTTGGGGCTAGCATTGGTGTGTAGGAGGATGAGGTTGTGGTTGAGGCTTGTAAGTTCTAACTGGAAAAGATACAATATGAAGATGTTGGATTATAGGAATAAGACTTGGTGATTATTAGATCTATGATAGAAAGGAGGAGGTCCATAATAGGGTTAGGAATATAGGGCTCATTGGAATATATGTTAAAACCACAATTAGGATGAAGAGGAAGATAATATACTTAAGGGGATAGATATCAAGAGAAGGATAAAAACGAATGAATACGGGATTTATAGTTAATGTAACACAAATATTAAGAGAGTAGTTTTCCAAGTGTATAAAGGACCTATATTTGGAAATGGAGTTAATATAGAAGTGGCCATTCTTAGAAAGAGATTAATAATCTTAATGAGGAACAATGAATATCTAGTTTTTATGAATGAACTTGAGACAATAATGAAGAATATATGAAGAAACTTGCATAGCATTGAGCCAAGGATGGCCCAAGAAAACACCAAACTAGTTAGAGATAGGAACTATGTTAAAGACAACCTCTAGATTTTGATGAACCGCCATGATGAGAAGAATCAAACTTACCTAATGTATTAAAAAATATGTCATCATAATACTATTAAATATAAAACAATATTTAGTAATTAATAAACTAATAAATATCAATATATTATTATGGACACTAATTTCTATTATTTTTACTAATAACTAATTTGTAAGTTTATTGAAAACCATTGATGATTCTCAAATATCTATTATGTATATTTACAATACTATTTTTATATCTTCACTCATTGAGTTTAGTAATCAAATACTAATTATATTATCATATTTAAATATTAAAAAAAAAAAACTATATATAAAAAAAGAAATTAATTTTTTATTTTACTTTGTCCACAATAAAAAATAAATCTATACACTAGTATAAATATCTTAAATACATCTATATAAAAAGATCAAGATATGTCTTAATTTATTTAATTTAATTAAGAGTAATTTTATTTTATGTACTTAAGAATTATTTTATTTTATTTACATTGCTTATCTTTTTTAATCTATTTGAGAATTTTTTTAATTTTTTTTTCCTAAATAACAAATTATCACTTTTCCAAAAGTAAATTTAAAAGTTACATACAAATTTAAAGTATTTATTCAAATCAAAATAAACTAGTACAAATATTTGAAATATATCTATCTTTAAAATATAATAAATATTAATTTAAAACTATTATATTTATTTATTTATTTTTGTTTGCATTAGTCACAACGTGATTATCATTGTAGAATGCCTCTTGATTAATAAACAACATAGATAAGATAAAATAAAAAAATTATAAAAAAATAAAAAAACTTTAAAATAAATAAAATTATTTAAAATGATTATTATCACATTATATCTATATATATATACTACTAATTAGAAGTATTAATTATTATAGATAGTTTTATGTATACTAATATACATATTATAAATATTAATACACTATAAACCTTATGTTGTATATTAATAGCTAATTAGTAGGCTAACTTATTTAGTTAACTATTCTTTAATAGTTCCACTATATATTCTAGTAATAAATATACTTTTCTTTTTTTTGTTTGGGGGGGGAGCTCGATTGACTAAAACATCTTGTTAAAGGAAAGAGGTCACGAGGTCTTATATTTAGTAAGTAATTATATGTTTATAATCTATTAAATGTTTGCTATTTGTAGACACTTAAAAATGACCTAGGCTTTTTACCACTTTCGTCCTAGCATAATTCTGACATTTAATTATGTCTTTGGTCCACATTCAACTATTGATTAAATAATTCATAATTATTTAATTAATTCATGTCCTTTTATTCTTCATGATTATTAAATAAATAAATTTTATTTATTTATTAAATACGTCTTTAATTGTCTAAGTCTTCTCCTAATTAAATAAATTTCCTAATTAATTTAATTACCTTTCTTCATTCATTTCTTCCTGATCATTAAATAAATAAATTTTATTTATTTATTTAATGTCACTAATTGTCATAATTAAATGAATTGATTAATTTATTTAATTATTGATCATATCTGCTAAATTAAATAATTATCTTTAATTATTTAATTGTCAAAATTAACATTTCTCTCATTTTAAATAAGTTAATTATTTAAAATGATATCACATTCTTAATGGTCAGTTCATTTTAGTAAATAATTTGAAAATCGATTATTTATTATTTCACAAAATCCATATTTTGAATTAATTTAATTCAAAATGGTAATATTCCTTCAAAAATCAAGCAATCGGGCAGATTCTTGATTTTCCAACTCTGATCTTTAGTTTAGCCCTTATCTTCTTGATTTTTCAAATTTGATCTTCAGTTCAACTCTTATCTTCTTGATTTTTGAAAAATCTTTATTTTTGAATTAACTATCTCATTTATTCTCCACCGCTGATTCGATCTTCTTAGATGACATCTCGACCAAGTTCGTTTAAGGATTTTGCCCTAACCTTGATTAGGGATTGTCAGATTTAATCTCGTCCTTTGATTTTAGGTCTCTATCGAAGGTCGATCTCGTTCGTCCATTCAAAATGGCATTTTCTATAAAATGCTATTTTGCTCTCATTTTTAGATTACACACTGACATACTTCGACATTTTTACAGAAATTGCTGCATTTATTGTCATATTCCATTAAGTCTTGGCATATTTAGGCATAGGAATTTTAATTATTTGGTCATAGGCATTTAGATTCAAATCCTTCAAAGCTTGTGTAGGACTTCATCAAACATTTCTCGAACATTCGGTCTGAGGGCAACACGACAATCAACAAGTTAGAAGGTACTACAAAGAGGAATCATGGAAGCTTCAACAATTATCTGGTATACTTGTTTCATTTATTTTAGTTTCCATTGTACTTTGTAGCTCTTTGGGTTTTTAGTCTTTGTTGATTTTCTAACCTTTAAACATACCTAAAATTTACCCTTAGATACATTGGTGAACCCGACTTTGTTTTTATTATTATTATTTATGTACAATTTTTTTTTTTGTTCTTTGTCATTTTTGCATATACAGGTACGGATGTGCCGTATTTGCGTTTTCTCGAGCCGCATCTGATGCGTCGCGACGCACTCGAGGGCCACAACGACGCAATAGCTCTAACATGACGCATTCGAGGTATGGAACACCGCATACGACAGAAGCGTGACGCATTTGTCTGTTAGACCGAGACGCATTCGATCTTCCGCAACGCATTCACCTAGTGAATTTTCTTTTTTTGGCTTTCAGATTTCTATCTTTTTTATGTTTGTTGTCTACTTCTATTTTTTGTTTTTTTTGTTTTTCGTATTACTAATCAGGGTTTGCAGCATGTGGCGTGGGAGTTTTTCGTGGGTCAAAGGCATATTGTCAAACTACTAACTTGTGGTCTTTTGCAGGTTTGAATGTCAAAGACTGAACACTAAAACATTGTGCTTGTATTTTTCATAGATTAATACACATTTTCTTTTAGTGCAATTAAAAAGAACATGTTTTCTAATTTGCATGATTGTGTTTGCAAAATGGTAGGTACGTATGCTCTCACCTTGTGAAAACTCGGTGATCAAAAAACCAGACCCATTTTTAGATGTTATTACCCTCACGACTTAGTAATCAAAGTATCATCTCCCCTTGCGCTTTCAGGCGATCCTGGGTGTAAGAGAAATAGTTACCAACTCTAGAACTTGGCCCTGTTCTGGTGGGAAAAAGTACTCACCCCAGAACGACTCAGACCGGTAGCACCCTGAACCCGAGGGACTTCCAGCCGGTATATAAAAGTGGATTCTTGGGGAAAGCCCAAGAATCACGTGTGTGGTTCCAACGAGATGGATCCGAAAGGGGACTCTCACCGCATGGATCATGCCCTACAAATGGAATGCCCGTATTAAACACCTCTTGTTTTAGAGTCCAACCATTCTTTGGCCTTTGCTTGACACAGTGCAGGGTACAGTATCATGCCCGAAGACACTCACTATTGATCCCTTGAGTAGAGATAGTAGTTCTTGGGAAGTCACATTATGGAGGGTAATGCCACAAAATTCTAAATATCCTCTCGAGAAGGAAAGGTGTTTATCACCAATCTAGGGTATATCGGTGGGATATACCAAGTATACAAACCCTTAGGATTATACTTGTCTTATGTGCACTTGCTTACATTCAAAACATTGTGCTTGTCAAGTGATTGCTAGATTTCTCAAACATTCACCATTTACATTTACAACAAAACTTTCAACATTAGACAGATCAAATTTGCTCTCAATACGTCAAGAAACTCAATTTTAACAAACTGTGTCGCATCTGTTGAACTGCATTCAATTTTCTAAGATGCAATCGAACTTATAAACCGCATTTGATCCCTCGAACACCACATTTGTTTGCGTCGCGACGCATTTGAACCTCACAAAGCCGCATTTGCAAAACTAAGTCACATTTGTCAGTCCTAGAGTTGCATTCGCTCAAACCAAACCGCATTTGAGGCCTCAAATGACACATTTTCCTGTCACGAGTAAAACGTTGATACAAAGTCAAATATGAAGCTAAACCTTGTCAATCTTTTGTCAAACATTGTTTTGAAAGGGATTCTGTTAGAAACCAACTTTGAAATTGCTCAAAACTTTCGACCATTAGTTTACTTTCTTAACCATAGGTTTCATCCTTCATTTTTCTTAGTTGCATACATTGGGCATTAGCTTGTCCCTAGGATTTAATATTTGCATACTTTGGATTAGGAAAATCTCAGTACAATTTGCAAACGTCATTGCTTCCGAAACTAGGTTATCTTGGACTTAATCATCATTCCCTTTTTCAGTCATTGTCCCTTTTGTGGGATTTTCCAACTCAAAAGTCTAGTTAGGAAAACTCACTCATCATTTTGACCTTTTCATTCTGTCATTTTCAATAAGTCCTTTAGTAACCAAGATTGAAAACAAAGATTGAGCTTAGCAGTGCTTAGGTATCCTTTTCTCAAATTACATTCTAAGTCTATACATTGCATATTTCATTCCCAAAAATCCAAAAATATTATTCATCCTAGTCATCATTTTGAACCTAGACCTTGCATAGTGTCGTCCTCATTTCGAGCAATCTCATTTTATGGTGGAAACTAGACTCCAAAAACATAAATGACAAATGACAAACTTTCGACAAGACCCCACTTCCACTGTCAACAATCCCACATATGATCCAAATTGGACTTTTGACGATCCATTCACCAACACGAATAATCAACCTCTCACAACAATACCATCCTCATCAAACAGTCCCTTTGAACCATTCTTACGTAAGGATGAATACGGTCAAATACTTGAGGAAAACCTGGAGGTAGCAGCACAAGATCTAGAAGCCTCTCAATTCGTTAAACAAATGGTACTATATGACAAAGACAGATATTTGGCCATACTCTTAAGTCAAGGAGCTAAGTTACCCCACAGATTTGATGTTAACACGTTGAGACCAACATCTCTTGACCTCAATGTCAACAACACGCATAACATGTCGAATAGTGGTCAACCTCCAAACACTACAAGTAATACTTTCTTTGACACTACAACGACGGTGCATGATACCTCCAACTTTCCAAACACCTCCAACTCAATAAATGCTACATCCATTGGAGGATCACAATCTATCATAATGCCCACAATATCCACAACATTGTCACAATCGACTGGAATCACCGTTGGCTCCTCGGCAATGTGGGAAAGCTACTCCAATCCTCTTTTTACCACTACGGTAAATGC
>VDFB02122671.1:0-61201 GCA_007258455.2 Sequoia sempervirens
CCTTTTTTGCCCTTCTCCCCCTCTTCTACTAAATTTCTACAAAATTTTGCCTTTCGAAGCTCAAGTTGAGGATGAAAATGGAGGAAACTTCACAGACCCAACTAGATGATGGTAGTTCTTGGAATGAGTTGTCCATCGAATATAATTTTAATGTATTTTGGTTTTATTATGTTTTTTATTTATTTAAACATAGGTTTTTCACCAAAAATCAAGCTCTTTGTTTTGCACATGTGGAAAAATAGTAGATTATAAAAAAAATCTAAAAAATGTGTTCAAGCTAGGTATTCATGTCCTTGATCCAATAAAAAAAATTGAATTTCAATACATACAAAAAAAAGTTATGTTGTTTACAATCCGCCTATGTCTAAATTGTAATTGGTTTGACTTCAAAACTTGATTAAGAAAAAAAAATCAATAAAACACTATGAAACCAAATGAACTTGCTAGATATCATAGTTATAGAGCTAAATTTGAAAAAAATAGAATTTTATCCTTCATAGAAAAAAAGTTATGTTGTTTACGGTGAGCATCACTCTTTAAAAATGGTGTTTATTGCTAAAAACTAGTTTTCGAAGGAGATGGAAAAAGAAATGCAATTTGATTCAAAAAAATTGAAAAAATATATATTTAGAATCTACAAACAAAATGTCACAAATCACTAATTTTCATCATCTTCAATTCCTCGTGGTTTAACAACTATAGGTGCCTGAAAGTGAAGATTTAGTTAAAAAAATTCAGTTCAATGTCCAATTTGGCCAAAAATTGTAAACCAATATTGTGGGATCACCCACTAATTATTTCCAAATTAAGAGTGAAAAAGGGATACTTTTTCCTACACTAAAACTAATTATAAGTTAAATACTTTGCTATGCATTTTAAATTATGTTATCAAAAAGTGATTTGAGGATAATTATGTTGAGATAACTCTATTTTATTCATGATATGCAGAAACAGAATATCAAATTTGATAATGACTAAAAGAAATAGATATTATTTGTTTTCTTCATGATTATTGTTTATTGAAGTGTTCATATTATGCTATGGATGTTATGGTTAATGGACTAGCTACCCTATTAGTTAAATGAGGTGGATGCAAGAAACTAGTTCCCCTTCCTAGCTGTCAAGGAAGGATTTGCCATTCATAGAGGACACACCCATTTATGCAACATATTGTTTTTCAAACACAAATAAAGTTTATTGTAAAAAGAGGGGCCCTCAATCAATTATAAATAGAAAATTCAAAAAAGGGAAATGAAAATTATTTATTTAGATGACCTAAGGGCAATGGCTATGTAGCCATCAAGTAGAAAAGAATGATGTTACATGCATATGTACACTTCATTGTTTTTCAATCATTTTTATTACAGAAAAGGGATAAACCAACAAAGCAATGACATTCATTATTTTAGCAAGGTTTGGTGAACAACATATCTTTTAATGATATCAAGTTTTCACAATTCACATTGTTTCATGTTGAAATAGTTTATGGATTTGATTGTGTGGTAAGTTTTTGCAGTGATGTTTCGAATCACACTCTATGATCCATCAAATCAAGATGAAAGTAAAGAGCTCGAGGAGAAAAATGATGGATCATGAGTGTGATCCAAAAAATGATGGATCACAAGTTTGATGTGAAACATTCATGCAAAAACTTATCACACAATTGAATCCAAAAAACATTTCAACAAAAAACATAGGTCCTCATGTCATATTAACAGGGTCTTTGCCACCTTCAACATATCAACAACTTCATAACAATAAGTAGTCATGACTTTTCAAAAATGAATCTAGAGGTTATTTATAAAGAAAGATCATCAAGATAAAATTAGAGGAATTATTGTAGTTGGAGTAGAACAAGCTTCATCAGAATCATCATCCAGAGCCAAATGCCTAGCTGTTTATTTTTAACTTGCACTATTTTTAGTTATCATTGTTTTTGCACTATTTTTAGTTATCACTATTTTTAGGAGATAAATGAATTATGAAAAGGCTATTTTTATACAAAATTTTATAAGGTCTATTCATAGTTTGTAGTTATTCCTATCAAAGTTTTCTAATTAAAGATTGTTTAGGTTGATTTAGTATTAGTGGATATAATTTTATGATAAGTTTATTTTCAATGCAAGTAATTTTTCCTTTGGGTAGACATTTAGTTTTTTTTCATTCAATTGAATTGTTAACTCTTATTTGATTAATACTCTCTAGGCACACACTTTAAGATTCAAATCTAATATCATTCAATAGAATTTAGTAATGCTTATTTTACCACTCGAATTGTTGTTGATGTGTCATTATGCGTTATTGTGTTTTAATGAGTTGAATATTGCTTAACATTTATTGAAATATTTGTAATACAATAGGTGTTTGGTTAGTCATTATAGATTTGAATGGAACTATCATGTTTAACTTATAATATCCCATGTATGTGTGAGGTAAATTATATTGCTTGTAACGAGTTTCTAAGTTTTTTATTGTAGATTTCTTAATTCAATTTATTAGGGTGTTTGTGTCCTTGTGTTTAAACACATTCAATCCTTGTGTCTTATTCACATATTTTAATCTTTGCTCTTAGCTAGAAAGAGTAAGTGCCTAATAGCTATGTAGGGTTTATTTTTAGTCAAAAACATAAAAAACTTTTCACCTTGAGTTAATATGCATGTCACTGTTTTTCCCTACAAAAATCTAAAAGAAGACACACCTTTATTTATGTTTAATATTAGCACGAAACATCCAAAAAATATTATAAAAATTACAAATAACAAGTACATACTATTTAGATTAGGATTTTGGGTTTTGCTTTCATTTAAAGGGATCTTCCCCTTCTATTTTGAAGAACACTTTTAGTGCACATATTCTATTATGTGTCACAATAAAATATGTGAACTAAAACACTAACAATAATGTTCCTTATTAATCAATTAAGAGATAAATGGAATGCTAGAAAAGTTGTGGCGTGGATGTCACCCTCAAATGAATTTGTCAGACTCAACTTAGTTGGTGCACCAAGAGGAAATCTTTGGATACTAAGAGTGAGCTTCATCATTAGAGATGGTCATGTGTCTTTTCTACACAAGGACTTCATATTTTTGGGAACCCATAACAATAATATAACAAAAATTGAAGCATGGTGTAGCTCACTAAATCTTCGGGATGGAAAAAAGTTCATTCTGGAAGGCAATTCCCTAGTGGTGTTAAATGGCCTCCAAAAAGGTACACATCCAAACGAGAAATTAAAAATGATTTTGAAGGAAATGTTGGTACTCAAATATTACATGTGTATTTGCAATACTAGCACCATGTGAAGAGCGTCAACAATGAAAAGTCTTGCAAAAATGTGATATTATTAGAAGACAACCTCTTGGATTGAAAGGTTGGTTCCTTGTTATTCTAGCACTATCCTAATATAATAGTAGTGAAAAGGGGAAGAAAGAACATAAAATATAAAGCAATTTAAATAATAATATGTCAAAATAGAAGAAATTTTCACTTAGACTAGAATTAAGAGTATGGGATTCAATATTCAATAAGATTAAATCAAAACAACTGCACAAGTATAAATATTTACATAATTATCTTTACAAGAGATTAGTAAAAATCTAGACACATGAATCGACACTACCTTAAAAGATGCAAACGAAAGGTTAGAAAATAAGACTAAAAAAACACAAATTTGTAGAGTTTTATCTTCCAATTGATTACTTGAATCTACTAACAAAACCATAGAACATACAAATAAATAAATAAAATTAATTATTAAAAACATAAAAAATAAAAAATCAATCTAATAAACTAAATAGTAAAACATTTCTTATGCCTTAAGCTCTAATTTGCACATCCTTTATTACAAAGAGGATATAATTCACTCGAGAAAGATCCAAGTCCCCCTTTTCTCTAAACAAAACTTATTACATATAGTCAAAAGAGAAGAGAGAGGAAGAAAAATATGAAATGCCCAACATGCCAATGCAAATTTTTCATATGAAAGTAGATCTAAATAATATTCCTATCATTATGAGGCCATTGTTGCCAATAAATGTCGAAACTGCTTCGTTATTACTATGCTTATGTTATGTTGGCCATGACTCCCAATTCAAACTGGACTAATTAATGCATATATGACTTTGCCACAAGTTCATATTGTTTTTCCCTTTTAATAACAAAGCTTAGTTTTTCTTTTGTAAAAGTCTCACAAGTTTTGGTAATTATCCATGCAGTCCCCACTTATTTTTCCAAGACAAAGCCTTTCTAAAACGTGGCATTAGTTTTGCTTTTGTTTTATTATTCTAAGGCAATGCCTTGACTTATTTACTCTTTTTATTAATGAAAGTCAAAGCTACTTGTATAAAATTAGAGCTTCACTTTGCATAAAAAGCGAACTCTCTTACAATTGCTACAAAGTCATCCTTTCCCACTGTGGTTCTTTTATAATAAATATTAAATCATTCAAAGGGTTGTAATTTAATTGGTTAAGTATAATTGGTGAGGGTGATGGTACGTTCCTTGATTACGCCATCAACTAAGATTTGAACCTTTTGATTACGCCATATACAGGATAAAACCAAGCCAAGATTGTGCCCCAAATAACTTTGGTGGAATGGATACCCTTCAATCATGAATGATATGAAATCTTTCATAAAACATAAATAAAAATTGTTTATCTTAATATTTTTTGTAAATTTCTTAGTTTAGTAGCAGTTATTTTGGTTTGCCCCAATTGAATTTTCAATAGAGTTATCATTTTAAACATTCAAACCCAAATTTTTTATGAGAGTATCTAGGGCATCAAAAGAACATGGATGGTTTGTCCCAATTGAATTTTCAATAGAATTATCATTTTAAACATCCAAGCCTGAATTTCTTATGAGAGTGTCTAGAGCATCAAAAAAACACATACAATTTGTCCATACATTAGTTATAATGCCTTTGATGACATCATTAGTCTCAAGATTGTTCATGATTAGAATTTGAGAGAATGTAATGTTATTAAAGATCATATATTATTATACTAGCAGTTGCACAATCTCTGATAAACTATGCAACAAATTAGCCGATAGGCACAGATCGACTGGAGGCGTCCTAACTCTAACCATAATTGAGCTCTAATCTTAATCCTAACTTTAATCAATGGTTAACCTATTTGAACATTAATGTAACATAATCCTAATTGAATTCTAATCGTAATTATACCCTAACCCTAAACCTAATTGGACTCTATTCCTAATTATACCCTAACCCTAGCCTACACCAAACCCTAAGCCTAATTGAACTCTAACCCTAACTTTAAACACTACTTTAATCCTAACCCTAACATTATCCCTTACACTAATTAAACAATAACTATAACCCTAACTCTAATTGGATCCTAACCCTAATTGATCCTCATTCCTAACCCTTTAATTGAATACTAAACCTAACTTTGATTGTAACCTTATTTGAACCCTAACTATAACCCTAACCCAAAGCTTTATCATACAAACCTCACCCTAATTGAATGCTAATGTACATCAACCCTAATTAAATCTTAACCCTGATTGAACCCTAACCATAAACCCGACCCTTATTAAACGCTGACCAAATAGATCCATAATTGAACCCTAATACTGGCGCTAATTGAATACTATCCATAATTAGATTTTAACAATAATCAAAATTAAAATCTCACCCTAATTTAACCCAAACCCTAATTGAACTCTAACCCTAACTCTAAACACTATTTTAGTCCTAACCATAATTGAATCTTAACCCTAACACTAACCTTACACTACTATAATTCTAACTTAAATTTAATTCTAATTGAATCCTAACCCTAATTAAATTATCTTACACCTATCCTTGATCATAACCCTATTTGAACCCCAATTGTAACTCTAACCCCAAGCTTTATAATAGAATCCTACCCCTAATTGAACCCTAAACCTAAGACTAATCCTTGTCCTAACCCTTACCCTAACTCTAAGCCTAATTGAACCCTAACCCTAACACTAAGCTTAACCATATTTGAACCCTAACCTGAATTGAACCATATACTTGACCCTATCTATAATCCTAATTGAACTCTGATTTATTTATTTGATCTTTTAATCAAATTTTTGCTATCAAATATATGATTTTCCTTTTTTATTAATTCATCTTTGTGATCAAATACCTAATTTATCTTTTATTTCTCTTTGAGATCAAGTTTATTTATTTATTTGATTTGTTTTAGTTTATTCAAATCTTTGATTTATCTTTTATCTTTGAATTGTTTATTTGATTTATCTTTTATCTTTGATTTATTTATTTGATCTTTCAATTTATCTTGGTAAAGATTTTTATTTGATCTTTTTGATTTATCTTTTATGTTTGATTTATTTATTTAATCTTTTAGTTTATCAATGATAAATATTTTGAATTCTTAGTAATTTATATTTATTTTTCTTTTTGATCAAATCTCTTTGATTTATTTATTTGATTTTTTACTATTTTTTTATTTTTGATTTACTTATTTGATTTTTTAATTTATCTATGATAAATATTTTAAAATATTTGTGATTTATCTTTAATTTCTAAAATCTCTTTCATTTTGATTTTGATTTTTCTATCAAATCTTTTTTATTTTTATTTTGATTTTTCTTTGTGATTTATCTTTTTGATTTTTTTTATGAATTCTCTTTGATTTGAATTTTGATTTTTCTATTAATTTTCTTAATCAGAAATTGGAGACTGAAGAAGACAATTCAGACTCCTTTAGACATGTAATGCATTGAAATTGTGATCCCAAGGATAGGGCCTCTATATATTCTTTAATTATTGTTGGCATATTTTTAAGTTTCTAATCAATGAAAATGTAGAAAAAACATTAAAAAAGCACAAGTCCATCAAGAAAAAAATCAATATTATCATACTCCTTTGAAGGTATAATTTGTTTGAGAAAATTCAAGAGAGACAATTTCATTAATGAAATTTCCTTTAAACTCCAACAATTATTATTAAGAATAATTTGCCCACCCTATGCTACATGACTTGCTTGTCTTACAACAAAGATCCAGGGTACAACTTCAGATTTAAAATAAATAAATCAATGGGTAGGCAAGAGAATCGACTCTGGAAAAGATAGAGTGCCATTGGTAGGTGCTCCAAGAATGTTCAGAATGGAAGTGATTAAATTATATATCTCAACATTCTCAAAAGATGGCACCTTGCGCCCTCTTGCAAACCGAGGACCATGGCCGAAGAAAATTGTCCTCATCGAAAAGAACGCATTATCATAGCCATGCACCCCCCACATTCTTGACTCTTAGAGGTATTTTGCTCCACCTTGAATCCTTCTGCAAGCACTCCAATGATAGGAGGGATCCTCTCGCTATTGGAATAATGAAGTCGATCTGGTAAATCCTCATTCAAAAAGACCTATAGATACTCACCATTCTTCACCTTACCAGAATTCAAGCCTTCTCACATTTTTGCCACCACTTGGGAAGGAGAGAGCCACAGGGGAGGCCTAATGGAAAGCAGAGGAGTATAACTCTGCACCCAATCATTATAAATTTTGATCCAAGGACTCAAATCCTCCAAAAAGATAAGCTTCTTATCACAAGTACCCACCATGCCATGATCACCAACCATGATAATGGTCACGTCCTCCAAAACCCCTTTTCGTTCAAGCCCATTCATGAGTCTACCCATCATCAAATCAATTCAAGCAACAACCTTAGTAATCCGGGGATCATCAAGTCCAACCTGATGGCCTCGATGATTGGGATCTTCAAAATAGAGGGTCATGAATCTGGGTCTCTCTGAAGCATTGAGATCAAAACAACCCAACACAGTGTCCACTCTTTCCTCAAATGGAACAGAGCTATTATACTGTGGCAAAATCCCTTGGGACAATTCCAGGGGCCATTAATGACCTCAGCCCTTAGCCAAAAATACGTAGCAGATGGCAACCCATTTTTTGTTAAAGTCTTCTAGAGGGGCTCTTCAAGCCACCATTTGGGCTCACGGTTTTGCATGTGAAAAGTGTCATTAGTATTGAGGTCCCTAAAATGGTTGTTGATGATTCCACACCAAGCAGGATAAAGCCCCATCACAATTGCAAAATGGTTTGGAAATGTAAGGGTTGGGAAAACAAGGATCATACCATTTTCTGCAATGGTGTTGTTGGCGATAAGCCTGTTGATGTTGGGTGTCTGGGTTTTGTACTGATACCCAAACCGAAATCCATTGGAGGAAACCAAGATTACCACAGGATGCTCTAGCTTTGTTTGTGGGCGTGCAAATTCAAGAATTGGGTCTATAGGTCGTGAGGTTGAAACTCTAGATGTGAAGAAAAGAAAGGCAAATGCGATGATGGAAGCTGCACTGAGGCATGTAATTGCCATCATAACTATCATTGAGTAAGAGTGGCTATTTTTTGTGGGCTCAAATTTGTCGAGGAGATTGTCTGTTGTTTCAGTGAGAAGAGCTGTGGATTGATCAAATGGCTCTGTGGCGAGCGGTTTCGATGATCCTAAAGCTAAAAGAGAAATCACTGCCATTTTTTTCTTCTCTTCTGGAATTTTCTCTAGAAGTTTCTTTGTGACCAAGATATTGCTCTAGTTGTGCAACGTGTGGAGGGGAAGCGTGGATTGTGGTGCATATAACATGAAAACTGTAGAATGCCAGCAGTAACCTTTAATCACTTGCCGTAAAGTTCTCCCCACCGACAACATCAGACTGGAGGAGATCCCGGTGGGATCTCCCCATGTAAATAGCCTATCAGCTAAATATTTATAAAACATACTCTAATATAATATATTTTTTCTTTATAATAAATACATGTCTTAAAAGATATTATCAAAATTTTGTTTACAAAATTAATAATTTAATAAAATAATAATATTTATTTAATTATTAATTATTGTTTATAACTGTTTTGAAGAGATGTGGAAAACTATCCTACCCATATTTACCATCCTCTTTCAAGAAAATTATTAGTTGAATGAGTTTGGGATTGATGAATTACACTCTTCGCACTAGATTGATTTCATAGACCATTTGGAAGATAGAGAGAGGGGTTTGTCTTTGTATTACATAGAAAATAATGTAAATTTTATTAATATAAAATGACACTTTTTATGATTTTTGTGTATATGTGCAATTCTTAGTACGTCCTTTATTTATTTTAATATTATGTTTCTTTCATATTTATTAAGAATCTAATATAATGTAAATATATTTTCTTAATACATAAGATTTTAGATTTGTATTGATAATCGAAAGTGATTACATAGTAGTGTCGGACCAACATCAAATTTACAATAGCAACATCATCGAAAGGGCACAAAACAAAATACCGCCCACAAAACCCTAACCCAAAATACAAACAACACCCCATATAGCCAACCCTGATACAACATGCTTGGCCACATAGGGCCTTAAGGGAGATATCAAGAACTAATTACATACCTACCTGCGGTAGAAAGACCAGACCAGAGAGACCAAAAGGTTTCAAGCATACCATACATTTGCTTCAGAAACATAAAGACCACTTGCACCTACCCAAAATTTGAACTGGCTTGAGGATTGACAAATTTCAAGCTTCACAGAGCCATTTAAGACTATTCATAACAAAAAACCCCCATACAAAATGTCATTAGACAGTAAACTCTGCCAAACCCATAGGCCTTTCACTAAGTCAAGCCAAAAATGGAAATAGGGACCCAAACGAAACCCTAATCTTCTTCCAAGTTTTGGAGGAAAGCGAGGAAGTCATCCACCCAGTTGAAGTCCAACATGGGCTTGAGATGAAGGATTTTCTTTAGAATGTTGGCTCCCCTCAGTGTGCGCTCATGATGGCTCCATAATGTTGCCCCTCCACATCTAGTAGGAAAGAGAGATGCTTAACACTAGGTTCCAAATGACGCTCAAGGTCTTTTAGATGAGGAATGCCCACGCCAAGTTGTGTAATGAACACAACTTCCTCCAAACCACCCAACATGTTCGATCTTACGAGAGCCCTAGTGATTTCAAACACTCTTTCCTTTGGGTAATGTAGATCCAACAAAGCTATTGCGAATCGAGAAGACAAATCAGAGTTAACTTGATATATCTCTTTTGAAATCATAAACTCCCTGCCAAGGACAAGCTTAATGGCTTTAAGTGCTAAGGAATCCCTCGTCTTGAACACCATCTTCAAATGATGCTCTGTTTTTGTCCTGAAAACACCAGTTGACCCTTAGAGCTCATGAGCCTGATAATGGTCTCCATGGAAATTTTCGCTTGATTTAGACAAACAATGCATTTCAAAAGGTGCCGAGTGGCCCTTTTATTGACCCACCAAACATGAAGGCCATCAACATTCATTATGATTTTGGAGCCAACATACCTCCGCGAGATCCTTCCCCGGGCTTGATACTATCCCCTGAATTGGCTTAATCAATAAGCCACCAATCCAGAGCTATCGACACTTGGAAATGATGGGAAAGCACATTAGATAGAAAATTTTGCATGAGTGATGGCAGAATATCACCTCCAAAAAATGATTATGAGACATGCAAAGGCCATATGGAGGGGAGGTGATTTAATGAAATGAGGATTTAACACCATCTTTAGCGGTGCTAAATCCAACTATAGAGCAAAGAAGCAGGCAATCCAACAAACTTGACCATAAATCACACACAAAATCCAAACCCCTAGCAGGCTAAGCCAACAATCAACCATAACTCCAAAAGATCTTCCACACTACCCCAGACCCCCTAGAGCTCTCACATGAACGCAAACTTGGAATTTGCACACAACATGAGAATATAAAACACCAAGCACAATCTTCTGTCATAGAGAGCACAAGAACACCAGAATTTTTAGTCTACCCCACAACATTCCACACCAACGACATGGAAACCAACGGCTTACACAACAAAACCTGCCACCAAAACCCATATAAGACCAGCCCCCACACGAGCAGATTGATGTTACCTTGATGCCATGGCTTTGTTGAAAGAACCATCCACACCCCTATTTTCCAAACCATCAGTCTCTTTGTTGGCCTCCCTATAAACATGGCTAATTGTGTAAGCCCTAAACAATTTTATTGATGCTAATGCCACCTCAAGTAAGGTCTATAGTTTCCAATTCTACACTTGTTCATATCTTATTGCATTGCAAAACTAATGCAGAGTCTCCCTCAACCTTGACCCTTTCCAACTTTAGCTCCCTACAAAGCTTAATACCTTCAATTAGTGAAAGAAACTTTTCACTATTTTGTGTTCCCCTTGGAAGAGGAACCAATAGACTACCCAACAACTTGCCATCCCAATCTTTCACCACACAACCAACATCCAATGAGCTCAGGTTCCCTCTAGCTACCCCATCAAATTTTAGTTTATACTTGTAGACATGTAAAATGACCTAACACATATCACACATCCTGAATGACATTTTTTCATTATCGACATCATTATCATTAATATCATTGCATTTCACATCATTTACATCAAAAACCCTATTTTCCTCTATTAATTGAATAATTTTTAAATTATTTAATTAATTCAGTATATCATCATTAACCTAACTTTATTCCTCCTGATTAATTAAATAGCATCAATTATTTAATTATGTCACCAATATACCTTATTCGTCTAAATCAATTAAATTGTTATCACTTAATAATTTAATTAATCACTTTCCCCTCTTTAAACCTAAATAATTAAAATAATTATTCAACATCATTCAACATAGTCAACAAATAAATATAACTTTATTTGTTAAAGTCAAACATGACTTGCACATTCATCTCTAAATATTAATTTATTTATTTCACTTAATTAATTATCCTCACCCTCCTTTTGTGATTGAGCTAATCACAACCACTAATTTCTCACTCTAAGCAGTTGACTAACTCATCTATTCTTCAATCCCACTAACCACTCAACCTGATTCTTCAATCCCACTAACTACTCAACTTGATTTCTTCAATCACATAGATTATGCAATCTAAATCCACTAATCATTCCAATCTATTTCCTCTCAACGGTTCTCAACCGTTGATCAAGATCTTTTACTACGAAATCTTGATCGTTCATCTCGAAACATGAAATCTATAAAACAATTCTCTACCTTCTCACAAATCATCTAAAAACTTCATAGCGAAGCATTAAGCAATTATCTCTTGAGCATATTAAGATTTATCATCACATTCTAGCTCACCATTATCAACACAAATTGAAGCTTTTGCAACAACAACAATGGAGGTTTTGTATTGAACTGAGCAATCCAACATCCAAATGTCAATACAAACACAACTCCGACATGAGATGATATAGCTTTTAAGGTTTTGAATTCAATTTATGTTGTCTTTAGGATTACATTGTTTGATTTCGTTATTTTAGAACTTCATCTCATGAGCATGATTGGAATTTTATCTTGTTTGAATTAAGTTTGTTTAATTCATTGCTTGTTTCCCTATTGCTTTATTCCCCCCTTACAACATTTGGCACACCCGGTGGGACCTAGGTCCTCAACATTAATGTTTTTGTGAGTTTATTTGAGCAATTGCAAGTTCTAGAATGTTGACATTCTTTTTTGAAACGTTGTTAATAATTTTCACGCTAAATCTTCAGGATTTTCATGCGGTTGTTTCCATGTTTTTACCATGGTTGCACCTTTTTCAACTGCTACTACACTAAAATAGGCACACTATTGACTTTTTAACTGCTATTGCCTGAAATAGGTCCACAGTTGCACTTTTCTAGATCGCTATTGACTAACTTGGTCACTATTGTTCTAGATAGAAAGTTCGCTATTGACTAACTTGGTCACTATTGTTCCAAATAGAAAGTTCGCTACTGGTTGTAGGGTTGCTGAACAATCCAAGTCCATTTCAATTTTAGAGCTTTCTTAGTTAAGATACATTTCAATTGGTGTTTAAAACTAAACCCACAACTCTCACATTTCAATTGGTGTTTAAAATTGAATCTACAATTTTCACATTTCAATTGGGTTTAAAATTGAACAAGGCAACTTTCACACTTCAATTGGCGCTTCTTAAAATTGAACAAGGCAAATTTCACACTTCAATTGGTGCTTCTTAAAATTGAACAAGACAACTTTCACACTTGAATTGGTGCTTCTAAAAATGAGCAAGCAAATCTCGCACTTTATTTTTAGTGCTCCTAAAATTGAATGTTTTTCCATTTTGTTGTTAAAGCGAATGTAATTTCATTTGTTGACCCTTTAAGACAAACATCACGATTAGAAACATTTCATTTGGAGTTATAAAAATTGAACAAATAAATTTTGATTTGTACATTGCTATATACTACTTGAAGTCTAAAACACTTTGAAATTGGTGTACTTAAAAATCTAACTGATATCTTCACACATTTTAAATTTTGAGACTTAAAAAGAAACTGCGATGAATTGTATACCGTGTTCACTGTTCTTGGCAAACCAAGTGTGTATCCTCTGCCCTCATGTCTTTTGACAATCTTGGGTGACAAAAATCACTTTGGGTTTCACGCTCATTTATTTTACAGGCATTACTTTTAGATCGGGATTTCCTTGAGATACATCCCACACTGGTGAACTCAAGGTGACTAAAAGTAGTATTTCCCTTAGGCTACTATATAAATCGATCAAGGCTAAACACCAAGATCAAACTGTTGATTACTTGGTTGACAATGTCATTTAGAATAGGGAGGTACCTTTGGGTATATAGAGCCCCTAGTAGGAGTGGTTAAAGCTTTAAGTAGCTTGTTGGACATTAGCCAGGTGTTGATTCCCCTTAGCAATGACTAAGAACTTTATAGTATAAAGTCACCCTTTGCTTGAGATATTCTACTTGGCGACACAGTTTAGTGCAAGAGATGTGCATTGTACTTTGAAAAAATTTACTCACCATATGAACTCCCTTGAATTGAGATAGAAATCTCCGGCTTGTATAAGTTACTTGTAGCTTGCTACTTGTAACTTTCCGGGGAGAGGGTGATTGGGTCATCCTTCCATTCTTGGAGGCCCCTATCTATCCATTCTCGAAATACTTAAGTGTATACACTCAGAAGTGTGTCCCTACCTTACTTCGAAGGAGCTTCCAAGTTGTGGGCTTAAAGTGTCGCCATTGGCTAGTTTGACCTTAGGGATTATATTGCTTGATATGGTTTGATGTTATTACCAGTTTAAACATGAGCTGATTTTTGTTCCTTATCATCAAAATATTTCGGTCAATTTTGTGTAATTTGATTGGTGTGATTTGTCACTTGCCAAATCTCAAACAATATTCTCAAAACAATTAAATCCACCAAACATCTTAAAATCACAAACTTATCCAAACTATTGTTAAACAAATTTGTAAATCTAAAAATAGGGCCACTATTGATGTTCCAACCACTTTTTTCCTAAACTTTACCACTTATGTCCTGCATTTTGGTCGTTGTTGTCCTAATTTTCAACTGCTATTGGTCTAAAGATTATCGCTTTTGACAAATCTGTCGCTATTTCCTTCACTAGTTCACCAGTAAGAGAAATTGTAACAAATACCGTTGTTGATAAACTTGTCATTGTTGTCCTAAAATTCCAACTGCTACTAACCTAAATAGGGTCACTTCTGTCAAAATTACCACTATTATTTTCTCTGTTATCAGTCACAACTTGAAACAGAGATTGCTATTGCTCTAAGTTTGACTGATGTTGTCCTAAATTCTAACTGCTACTATTCTAAAGATTGTCGCTATTGTCGTATTTTTCTGGTGCAAATAAAAAACTAATCCAAAAATGGTTAATCATCCATCTTTTGAAAATAAAAATAGTCATACCTCCAAACAAATCATATATGCATCTTTCCATATCCATTTGCACATCAAAACAATCAACCTAGTTTTAGGATTCAAATCAAACACAACTTGGATTATTACCTTACTCTCAATTTCTAAGATATCAACATTTGCTTGCAACCTCAAGGCTAGTTCAAGTAGATCATCAACATATCCTCTAGAAAAACAACAAAATATCGATCCAAGTTTTCTACACTTTGAGTTCCAAAATTAGCATCATTTGAAAAACATCAACTCAAACAACACTCATACTTTAGGGTCTGAAGTATCAAAAATCCATAGAAAACCACCAAAACCTTTTGTCTAAAAGGTTTCTTTTTACATCATTTTTATACATCATTCTTTTTAAACAAAAAATTAAAAAAAACAAAACATCATTCCATTCCATAATTAGTGATCACAAAAATTCACCTAGGTTTTGGACGTGTTTATGACAACCACAAGATCTCAACATAGGAAAAAGATGGAAGCCAATAAGAGTAGCTCAAGCACACCCAAAACAAACACCACCAATGAGGAAACTCAAACATGTGGTTACCATCCAAATGATCTTACAACTCCTCAAAGAGAACCCACATTCAAAGCAACCCAAAATTAACTACCAAGTGATAAGGGCGTACTCCTTAGACACCAAAACATGGTTGATAGTCAAAATCAACCTCCAAATCCTAAGGACATGTGATCATAGAAGAATATGATAATGATGAGGAAATTATTGAGGATAAAATCTTAGAGTACTCCCAAGATCCTAAGATACAAAATCTTATGGACAAGATGCTTGGGAAGAATGCAAACTCCTATTTCCTCACATTAGCACAAAGTGGTGCTAAACTACCCATAGACTTCAACTTGGACATTCTAAAAGATCCAAATCTTATTCCACTGGGAGATCAGACAGTAGTTAGACAAGTACCAATACTGACAATGAATCCCAACATACCACCATTGTTTTCACAAAACAATGATCAACCTCAAACACAAACTATGGATAACCCATTTTTTAGACCACCATCCCAAATTGAACAAGAAGTTTTGGCACAATATTATCAAGGAAATACAACCCAGAACATGCCACAACATAACACTATACAAAACATGGGAAACCTTCCAATAGACCAACAAGGTAGAAACCCATCACAAGGGCAATACATGCCACAACACACATCATATATTGACCCTTCCAATAACTCACAATATCAACAAGGGAAATCATCACAAAATCCCCTACAACAAGGTGTAACATCAACACAATACCAAGGTACCCTTCAAAACAACCTGCCATAACAAGGTGTACCATCAACATAACACTAAGGTACCCTTCAACATAATCCACAACAACAAGGTGTATCGTCAACACAATACCAAGGTACCCTTCAACAAAATCAACCACAACAAGGTGTACCGCGAATGAACTACCAAGGCACCCTTCAACACAACCCATCACAACAAGGTGTACCATCAACGCAATACCAAGGTACCCTTCAACACGATCCACAATAACAAGGTGTATTGTCAATGCAATACCAAGGTACCCTTCAACAAAATCAACCACAACAAGGTGTACCATCAACGAACTACCAAGGTACCCTTCAAAAAAATCAACCACAATAAGGTGTACCATCAACGAACTACCAAGGTACCCTTCAACACAATCCACAACAACAAGGTGTACCATCAATGCAATACTAAGGTACCCTTAAAAAAATCCACAACAACAAGGGGTGTCATCAACTCAATATCAAGGTACCCTTCAACAAAATTCACAACAAAGTATCCCTCAAAATCAATACCAAGGGATACTTGAAAATCAATAACAAGGTACACAACAAATCAACACATGTATAATCCACAACAAGGACCCAACCTACCTTATACACAGCATGGTCCTCAAAGTCCCATAAATACACAATATTTTATTTATGACCCAAAAAATATCATGGGATAATAGAGCTACAATGTACAACATCCTCAAGCAAGTGCACCAACCAATGACATAAACGTACAACTACAAACCATCAACCAAAGGATATCAAACATACAAATTGGAAAGCCAAAAAAGAGCTATGCTCTATAGGATATTTTTCCACATCCCTTCGATCAAAACCTATCTATGGTACCTTTCCCAAAAGGCTTTGAAATATCAAAATTTGACAAGTATAGGGGAAGAGGGGATCCAATAGAGCATGTATGCGAATTTCCAACATCTTGCATGGACCTACAATGAAATGATACTTATCTAATGAGACTCTTCCCACAAAGTCTCAGTGGACCCACTATAGACTGGTTCTCTCGTCTACTGTCTAGTATCAGAACATTTGACGAGTTGTCAAATAAATTTATAAACTATTTTTTATACAACATCGAATAGGATATAACAATCATTGATCTTTACAAAATAAAACAGATTCAAGGTGATTCATTTGCTTCGTATCTACAAAGATGGACACACAAAGAAAGCAAATGTAAATGAATTATTCTTGAGAAACAACTTGTAGACATCTTTATCTCCAACGTACACACAAAAATCAACTTCCAACTCACTGTGTTATGCCCTAATGACTTTGAAGAAACCATTGAAAAAGGTATACTCATCAAAAGAGCCCTCATTGTAAGGGGAGTAATCAAACTTTACAACCTTAAGGATCAACCTTCTACTTCAAATGACAAGCCCAAGATATGGGCTAAAAATAAAAATGTAACCAATGATGGAGTGGTTGATGCTAAGGTTGTACATAATATACAAACTCCCAATGTGCCACAAAATCATGTTCAAACAACACAACAAGGTTGTGCTCTAAACAATCCACAGAACAACCAACCCAATTATCATCAGAACAACCAACTTAGTTATCCTCAAAATAATCAACCAAATGACCAACAACAAAATCAAGGACAGGATAATGGAAGGAGGCCACCTTAGCAATATGACCAACGGTGTGAAGAAAATTTACTCCATTGGGAGAATCCCTTGAGGTCATTATGCACAAACTAGTTCAAAAGAACCTCATCAAGATTGATGACAAAACAAATTATGAGGAACCCAACTTCAAAACCCCTTGGTATAACGAGAATGACAAATGCGAATTTCACAAAATCAAGGGGTATACCACCAATAATTGCATGATACTTACAAACATCGTGCAAGACTTAATCGAAAAGGGAGAAGTGGACATAGCACCTTATCTCAGAAATAAAGACCTGAAGATCTACAAGGATCCAATCCCTGACCATTCTAGGGGAAACGACAATGGAAAAAATCAAGATTACAGTAAAGCAAACTTTGCTTATGATGAACTCATATGAAACATCTCTAACGATGATCATAACATCCATGTGGTAACCATACTAGGCAGAGATCTTGAATGTAATGTGACTACTTGAAGGGGGAGAGTTACAATCCAAGGAGCACCAACCCAAGTAAAAGCCACAAGTAAGCCATCAAGTGACTATAGCATTGTAGAACAACTCAAGAAAACTCCCATCTTAATCTCCATCCTTGAACTCTTAAAACCGTTGCCAACACATAAGGAAATCTTGGAGAAGGCTCTTGTCGAAACGTCAGTCCCAAACAACCTTAACACTGATCAGTTTCAAGCCATGGTTGGCAATATCACATCCACCCATCATTTAGTCTTTTATAAGACAAACCTTCCAAAAAAATCTTTCCACAATCAAGATCTTTATTTAGAATTGTGTGTCCACAAACACAAAGTCAAGAGAGTACTAATAAATAATGGTGTAGGTCTAAACATTTATACCTTAAAATTAGTGGAACAACTGTGATACTCTGATGATATGATAGATAAAAATAAAAGTATAACCATTAGAGCTTATGATGATATGGAAATAAATTCAGAGGGAACAATTAGACTTCCCATTTAGATAGGACTAGCAATAGTAGAAACCACATGTCAAGTACTGGATCTCAAGCTTCCATACGACCTTCTCTTGGGTCGACCATGGATCCATGATTTAAAAGCATTACCATCTACATTCCATCAATGCCTAAAATTTCCTTATGACAATAAGGAAGTTACCATATATGCCGACCTTGAACCATTTCATTACTATGCCAAGTTGGAAGATAAATATAAAAAGATTCTCCAAATACCCAACAATGATATATCCTTCCACTCATTTTCATACATTGACCCATCATCACTAGCTTCTTTCTCCACTGCACCTTCATCAACTGAGCCCCCTAAAACTGACCTCAAGATCCAAGTGCTTGACAAGGGCTACGGGGAATATCACTTTAATCAATCCTTTTTGTGTTGGGATGCTTCCCCCAACATCAAAGACTTATGGAGGACCAAAAGAGATCACACATGTACAAGTTGTCACAATGGTAGTAAAACCCACCATCTTCACCAAGTGGGGAGACATGTAAGATGAAGAAGTGTGCGAAGAAGATCTATCTTCATGGATCTATAAAGAAGAAGGATGGGGAAAGTCACTACCTCCCCTTGCTATTGATGACAAGAGTAAAGGATATCAGATAGTCAAAAGCATGGGATTCACTAGACAAGGTGGCCTTGGTCTACATGGATAAGGTAGAAGAGAACCAATTATTATAGAAAGGTGCCCAAAGAATCTTGGGTTGGGTTATGGTGCATCTAACTTGATTACCCCAAATACTGAAAAATACCTCTTATGAGGAAGGAGTTACTTCTACCATTGTTGATACATCAGATAATTGTGAGCATCTAGATGACTACCTATATAACCAAAACATGTTTGAAAACCTCAACGTAAATACCATCACCATTGAACCTATATTTGGCGATGACCATATTGAAACAAATTCCAATGAATACAAGTGGGATTCTTGCGACTCTAGTGAGTATAGCCTAGATACCTTATAGAGCCTCATAAAACCAATGTCCCTACCCTAGCTACAACTTCCATAAGCTTTGCAGATACTAATGACAAAATATCCTTGCATTTTCCATAGTTGATAGATTGGGACCAAGAGAATCATACACCGGTTTTGGACTCATTCCAAAACAATGAGGCTATTGTGAAGTTTATGGGACTTTGAATGGATATACCCCAAGGAGATCATAAAGCAGGTTTTGCAATGGAACTAGATCAAGGAGCATATTTTGGAGGGGAGATTGCGTCTTCTGGTCACAAAAATAAAAAATAAAATTTTAAAAATAAAAAAGAGGCCCCCTAAGGAAAACCACAATGTGGCTTTATCAGATCAAGAAAAGAGAAAAATAAAGGATGCATCTAAGGGTGAAAACCTCTTTGAGGTGCTCAAAGATGGAGGATTCAATCTCCCCACCACATAATGTCAAGAAAAATTAGTGCTCTTAATTGAAGACTTCAAACCTATCAATACTGGCACAACGAAAACACCCAAAATAACATATCATGCAACATCACTTGATCCTGAGGAAAAGGTAAATTTATTAGCATTTATTAATAAAAAAAATTAACTTTGCATGCACATATGCAGACATGCTAGGGATAGATCCAACATTAGTTGTACATCACCTAACAATATTCCCTAGAGCTAAACCCATCAAACAAAAGCTATGAAAGATGCATCCATAGATAACACTTTTGGTCAAAGTAGAACTTCAGAAACTATTAGATGTGGGCTTCATCAGACCCATTGACTATCTTGAATGGGTATCTAATCTAGTACCAGTATCAAAGCCCATTGGGGGCATAAGGATCTACACATACTTTTAGGATCTAAACAAGGCTTGCCCGAAGGATGACTTCCCTCTACCCAACATCGACATGATTGTAGATCGAACTGTAGGGCATGAAATGCTATCACTGATGGACGACTTCTCCGGATGCAATCAAATCAAGATATATCTCGAGGACCAACATAAAACAACTTTCACCTGTGCATGGGGAACCTTTTGTTGGAACGTCATGCCATTTGGTCTAAAGAATGCAGGAGCAACCTACCAACAAGCAATGACCACCATTTTCGATGATATGTTGCATACCACTATGGAAGATTATGTGGATGAAATACTAGCAAAATGCATCAAAAGAGAAGATCATTTGGCCAACCTAGCAAAGGTATTTGACAGGCTAGTAAAATATAACTTGTGTCTCAACCCAAAGAAGTGTGTATTAAGCGTGGCTTCTAGAAAGTTGTTGGGTTACATAGTATCAAGAAGAGGCATCGAGGTAGATCCTGCCAAGGTAAAAGCTATATTAGAAATACCTCCTCCAAAAACATTAAAGCAGTTGAGAAGTCTACAAGGTAAATTACAGCCCATCAGGAGATTCATCGCATAGTTGGCAGACAAGTGCCATCTATTCACCTATTTTCTATGCAAATACATAGCATTCAAATGGGATGACAGATGTGATCAGGCGAGATCAATAGGTCAAGGATTATGTACTCACTCCTCTAGTATTAATGCCACAAATTCAAGATAAGGCAATGATCCTATATGTATCTACAACACTGTCAGTGTTAGGAACTCTGTTAGCACAATTGGATAATAATAACAAGGAAAGAGCAATCTATTATATTAGTCGAACACTGGTGGGATATGAATTGAACTATTCACCCATAGAAAGAGCATGTCTATCTATCGTCTTTGTGGCACAAAAACTCAGACACTACATATTAAATAGATAAGTAAAGATGATATCAAAGGTGGACACCCTAAAGTATCTATTAGCAAAAGAAGCTCTAACAGGGAGGATCGCTAAGTGGGTAGTGATACTTAGTGAGTTTTACATAGAGTATATTGATAGAAAAGTTATAAAAGGAAAAATTATAGTAGATCAATTAGTAGATACATCGATGGAAGATCATCAACCTCTAGTAACATAATTTTTAGATGAAAGCATACTTCTAACTGATTAGTCTAGCTGTTGGACCTTGTACTTTGATGGGTCCCACACTCAACACAACTCAGGGGTTGGTATCTTATTTCTCACACCACAAGGAGATAGTATACCTAAGGCTTACAAGATTTCCTTTCCGTGTACCAATAACATTTTTGAACATGAAGCGCTAACACAAGACTGAAGATGGTCGTAGAATGGAGGATAAAGGAACTACATGTCTATGGAGACTCCCAACTAGTCATCTAGCAGGTAAATGGCGAATATCAAACAAAGGATGACAAGCTTATGCCATACAAAATAATGGTGGATAGTTTCAAATAGTACTTTATCTTCATCGCCTTTGAACATGTTCCAAGGATCAACAATAGAGTAGCTACTGCTATGACAACACTAAGATCACTCCTCGATATTTCTCAAAATCCCAAATATGAATTCCTCATGGAGCAACTACTTATACCGACATTCGATATTCCAAAATTAGAACTAGTTTGTGATGTTGGTCCTAACTCACCTTGGTACCAAGATACATTTGGCTATATCCAACAAGGTATCATACCTCTTGACTTAACGACACACCAAAATAAAACCTTTGTCTGTAGAACTTTTCATTTCACCATCTTAGGAGATACCCTATACAGACAAAGTCTAGATGGTACATTACTTCGATGTCTCAACATGGAAGAAGCGCAAGCCACTTTACAAGAAGTGCACGAAGGTATTTGTGGGTCTCACTCTAGTGGATCCAATCTATTACAAAAATTGTTGAGAACATGGTATTATTGGCCCTCAATGGAACAATAATGCATTCATTACTCAAGAAGATGTTGCCAATGTCAACAACACAATCATCTTGTTCATGCACTAGCACAAAACCTATGACCTATAACACCACCATGGCCTTTCTTGAAGTGGGGACTAGACTTGATAGGTAAGATATCTCCCACTTCATCCAATGGGCACATGTTCATTATCACTGCAACTGAATACTTTACAGAGAAGCAATTTCGTTAACTTACATCATAGGGAAACAAATATCCAAGTTTATCTTGAATTATCTAGTCTGTTGATATGGAATTCCCCAAACTATTGTAATGAATAGCATAACCCCATTTAAAAACTAAGATTCCCATGAGCTTTGTTCAAAGTTTTCTATCCAACACCGATTCTCAACGCCCTACTATCCCCAAGGAATTAGTCAGGATGAAACATCCAATATTTTTTTTTTGAAAATACTTAAAAAGACCGTTAATGACATCAGTCGTGATTGGAATTTACAACTAAACCTAGCCTTATGGGATTACCGAACCAACATTCCTACACCTACAGGTGCCACACATATTTCCTTGGTCTACATATCTAAAGCAATCCTACCTATTAAAGTCAAAATCCCCTCACTGTGAGTATCCTTAAAAGGCATGGTCAACAATGAGGAATATTGAGTATCTAGATTGAGTGAGTTGGAACTTTTAGATGAGTCATTTGAGCGCGTTAAACCATCTCTAGGTTTATCAAAATTGGCTCAAACAAAGTTACAACAATAAGATAAAAAATAAAAGCTTTCAAGTTGGTGACCTAGTACTAAAAGAGAATAAAAGACCAACTGAATCAAGATGGGAAGGGGAAGTTTGAACCAAATTGGTTAGGTCCTTTCATCATCACATCAAGCTATAGCTTTGGATCTTATCAATTGGCTACTCCTAAAGGAGAACCTTTAGTCGAACCTCTGAATAGCACCCATCTCAAAAAGTTTTATACTTGAGCACATTAGAGTATCCCAGGAAAAAAAAGGAAGCTAAAAAAGCAAAAAAAAGAAAAAATAAAGAAAAAAAGTAAAGAGAAATAAAATGTTCTTTAAGTGAAAACCACTTTTGTGGTGCTTCTAGGACAGGTATTGTAGTGAAAACCTGGTAAATAAGCACTACATTTGAATAAGACCTGCATCTTTATCTATTAGCACTATCTAAAGCATCCACCCTATTCGTCCCTTAATAAAACGTGCAACCAACCATGGATCAATGACTGATCAAGTGTTGAACCTTGTTGCACCATCAAAATCCATCTCCCCTAATAAATGTAATCTTTTCTCAAACTAGGGGTAACTTCTTGAAATTGGTAGCAAATTGGATCCTTGTACATCCCATCACTGTTGAAAACTGGAAAAATAAAAAACAAAGTCAAAACATCAAAATCCCCAAAAAAAAATTATGCTTTGAGTCAACACCAGTCAAATTACGTGGTCTCTATGTGTATAACATAGGCAAGGCTAATCTTTGATCAGCCCTTGAGGCTCTAGGTCAGTCCCCTAAGGTGTCCATCATGGTCTTTAAACTTAGTCATAAATCCAAAAACATTTGAAAAATTAGAAAAATTCAAAAGCATACTCTTATCAAAACAAGCGAACTACAAACCTTTGTGTGTATAATGTAGGCAAGGCCATCATCGACAAGCCCCTGAGGCCCTAGGTTAGTCCCCCAAAACAAAACAAAAATATTCAAATATCCTATCAAAATCCAAAAAAACACATGAAATACAAAAAACTCCAAAAACAATGTCAGTAAATAAAGTTGAACTACAATGTCTCTACATTCATCACATAGGCAAGGCTAATCTCTGATCAACCCACAAGGCACTAGGTCAGTCCCTTTAGATCCCCCTAATTATCTCTAAATTTCTTGAAAACAACAAAAACAACATCAAATAAATCACTAAATCACAAAAGGTCCTATCTCCATTGTCACCTATCTTGCATAAACTTTCCATTCATAATAAACAAAACACCACCTTCAACCTTTGACAAAGCAATTGATAAACAAAAAAAACACCAAAATCAAAACTTCCAAAGTAAAGATTGAAACGACTTGATCATCATCAGACTAAAACAATGCCTAAGTATTCAAACAGCCTACCTATCAATTATTCATTGTCAACATCTTAACGTATGTCTTAACGAATAAAAAATTCCTACAATAGAAATCACTAAAGGATAATATCTTGAAACATCAAACAACCATGGCAAGTGATACTACATTTTTTATCTCTTTATGATCTTACCTTTTTAATTTATCTTACTATCACATTCCCAAGATCTCTCAAGGATGTCTGTTAAGGATTTAGAGAGGAAGGAATGAAGATGTTGATTGTCAATTTATATTTGTTTTGTTTGTTAGATGTTTTTTAAATACTAATACGGTGAATACTTGCTTTTTTCTATGTATGAAAGTTGTGTTGAGGCAATTCATGTAGTAGTTGCATGTTAGGTACTTCATACCTCTCTGTGTAACTGGGCCGAAATGTTTTAACACAACTCAACCATACACTCTAACAGGGTTTTCGTATGTTTGGTATGAGCAAGAATATTCTTTGTTTGCAAATTCAAAGTCCACGCAAAGGATACAAAGCCACCTTGGTTATTAATATCCTAGTGCATTGTGTCTGTTTGCTACATCAAAAATTATTGCTAAAAGATACGAAGCCTCTATGAAAGAAAAAGCAAAACTCATCAGTAACTAACAACATCAAAATTCTATCCATCTCTAAAATCATTAAACACTTCTTCTAACTAACAACTCCATCCTACATCACAATATCATTAGTACCACATGCATCCTACATCCACAAAATTCATCAGTACATATCATGACCATAATAAAATGATAAAACATCACACATCATATAGTCATCCATAAAAACATAATATATCATCACATACATAATATATCATCATCCATCAAATAGATATATAAACCATACATCCATCCATATCATATAAATGCATTAGAAAAAGTATAAAAAATACATGAGCATGTATAAATCATCATCCATAATCATCTCATAACACATAATAAAGCCGAATCAAAACATGGTATATCTCATACATCATAAAAAATGAGAATGTTAGATACATCATCAAGTAACATGTGTGATCTCAAAATATACAAAAAAATACATATATACAAGGCCTCAGCTGGGTTGATGAATATATATACAAAATATCATGTTTACATGAAGTCTCTAAAACAATAAACATCATGTAAAGATCAAGCAACCTCAACCCTGTTGGTCATCTCGTGGTGGAGATATCGGCTACTTCTAGCTTTAATGGGGAGATGGCTGCAGGATGATTGGAGACTAATGAGGTTGCCTAACTAATTGAACACCCAACTATGCACTTGTTTGTGTGCTCGACTCTCCAAAATGAAGCCATCTCTGAGCTTTGGGAACAAAGGCCTGATATGAAGTCTGATAATATGTACATCTCAATAACAACTAATCTCGCTCGACCTAGTACTAAGCAAGAGGAATGGAGGAAGCTAATGATATCTTAGTTGTAAGTCTAAGTTGCCTCTCTATGGCCAGATCCTACCTAACGACATCTCTCTCCTTTCGGAACCCATCTAGCTCCTAATGGAAGCCATCTCTCTCGGTAGTCAATTCCACCACTTGTGCCTTAGCCACCTTTCTCTAAATAATCTTTGTATCCCTCTTGATGACCCGAGCGTATCTATCTACAATCAACTGGGCTATATGTGCTATTGCATCCCCCTGTGGGGGAGGAAACTGTGGTACTTATTGATCTTGCTGCATTGGATCAGGCTGATCTTTCTACCCATCATGCCCTACTCTATCTAACTGCTCTGCTGCAATCCTGGGCTATTATCACTCACCCCTTTGGTCAATCACACTAGATCTCCCCACAATTGTCCTAGCACCAACAGGATCTATAAAGCAAAGAGGAACACGATGAGCCCACCACTGATCATAGTCACATGTAGTGCCAGGGTCAACTAACCCTGCTGCCCAACCCCATCCAAATGGGGCAAGTCATCTGAACTCAGCTACAACATCAATAGAAGAGGCTTGTGGCCCTCACACCCTCAACTCTCGATATGTCCTCCCAAAATGTGCATGATAGTCATCTCTAAACCATGTATGCCACTCTCCAAATTATTGGAGAACCTAATTAGGCAAGTCATGCTTGAGAAGAGAATCCACACGACCTATCAACCATCGTGTATGTCAGTAATAAGGGAGCTGATCCACATCATCATGCAAGGCCTCATAGCCTAGCCATGGTCTCCAAATAAGTGCAGGCATGTGATAAAAAATGCCTCGCTAAACCGAACAGACCAGGTATAATGCATAAAATTTGAATATATATAAGAGTATAGATCCTCCAGATCCCGATCCATAATGCCATATGGCATCATCACTGGGATATGCTCTTAAGCCCATACATGCAACATTGTCATGCCAGAAGAGATAAAACTGCCTCCACGATAGGCAACCTCATGCATGTCTCTATATAGGTGCACTAAAAGACATGGACCCCACACATACCTCGTACTGTGCTCCATCATTTGCTCAATACATATATCCTAGCCAATAGGAAAATTTCAACCTCTACGATTGGGCACCACAAGCCCCATAATCAAACTTGATAAGACCAACAATATCAAATCAACACTGTCAACAAACGGAGACAAGTCTATCTCTGAGTCCACCACATGAAGTTGTCGAACGCCAAGTACACGCTGCATGGCAAAAGTACCCTGCCTAACATCGTAAGTCACAAGTTTGTCGTGAATAGGGATGCAAAGAATCCTCCACACATCCTCTAGTGTAATGGTCATCTCGTTGGTCAATAGGTAGAAGGACGACAACTCTGAATTCCATCTCTCTACAAGGGTGGTAATCATGGCCCTATGGCATCGTATCTCAAGAATGTAACATATATAACACAAAACTATCGTATCCAGAAAGTCTCTCTTAACCTCGAAGAAACTAATGAGTAGGTCGAACAATTGTCATAGTCGTCGCTCTCTCAAATACAATTGTTTTAGAAACGCCTACAAACATTCAACCCATGCGATTAAGAATTTGCTAGAAAATAATTTCACGAACCTAAGACTGTAGGAAAATTGGCTAAATCTTTCAAGAAAAGCAATAGCAGCCCTATTTTTGACAATAGCGAGCATTTTGAGCAATAGCGTCAAAAATGACAAAAGCGAGCAAATTTTTCAACAACGAACAAAATTCACAATAACAGTCATTTCACAAGTAGAAAAACAATATCAAACATTTTTTACGAAAGCGGTAATCAAAAGTGAGCAAAAATGCAATAATGAACAAAAAAAATGATAGCGAGCAAGAAAAGCAAAAGCAAGAAAAACACAAACAATAATAGCGGTAAAATTGAGGCAAAAGCGATAATTTCACAAAATTATTGCTGTTGTTAATGATTTCTAGCATTAATTATGCAAAAATGGAAAGATGAAAATAGGAACAAAAGTGATACATACCATGACACTTGCACCAATTGGCCTCTTAAAGTCACATACATCCTTTGAACGATGTGGGGCACTTGGAATCCTCAACATCGCGACTCAAAAATTATCAAATCAGGATCTCCAGAGACAAGAATTCACTAAGGGCTCAGAGTGCAAATGAGAAAAATGAACCCTAATTTCCTATTTTTACCCCCAAAACCCTAATTTTTTACCTAGGAAACCTTCCTAGGTTACAATTATGAGCACCCAAGAACATCTAAACTATAAACAAGGGCCCTATGGCCTAATTTTTCGTTCTCTACGCATCTGAACTACAATGGAACCTTGTCGCGAGCCTGACCTAAAAAATATCTGTTTTGGCCAACCTCTCGAGGGGGTAGCCCAACGTTGTTCTATCTTTCAGTTGATCGCCTGGGCACAGTGGGGCATATCAAAAATTTCAAATCTTGATCTTAACATCAAATTCTTTGAAGCAAACCAACCAATACTTTGTCTCAAAGAGGGGCAAAATGTAGACATGTAAAAATGACCTAACGCATATCACACATCCTGAATGACATTTTTTATTATTGGCATCATTATCATTAATATCATTGTATTTCACATCATTTACTTCAAAAACCCTATTTTCCCTTATTAATTGAATAATATTTAAATTATTTAATTAATTCACTATATCATCATTAACCTAAATTTATTCCTCTTGATTAATTAAATAACATTAATTATTTAATTGTCACCAATTACCCTATTCGTCTAAATCAATTAACTTGTTATCACTTAATAATTTAACTAAATCACTTTCCCCTCTCTAAACTTGAATAATTAAATTAATTATTCAACATCATTCAACGTAGTCAACAAACAAATACAACTTTATTTGTTAAAGTCAAACATGAATTGCACGTTCATCTCTAAATATTAATTAATTTATTTCAATTAATTAATTATCCTCACCCTCCTTTTGTGATTGAGAAAATCATGACCACTAATTTCTCACTCTAAATGGCTTACTAACTCATCTATTCTTCAATCCCACTAACCACTCAACTTGATTTTTCAATCCCACTAACTACTCAACATTTTTTTATAGAGAAAATGCACAGAGGCCTATATATATTATATCACTAACTACTCAACTTGATTTCTTCAATCACATAGATTATGCAATCTAAATCCACTAATCATTCCAATCTATTTCCTTTCATGGTTCTCAATCATTGATCGAGATCTTTTAGTACGAAATCTTGATCGCTCATCTCAAAACAGGAAATCTATAAAATAATCCTCTACCTTCTCACAAATCATCTAGAATCTTCATAGCAAAGCACTAAGCAATTATCCTTTGAGCATATTAAGAGTTGTCATCACATCCTAGTTCACCATTATCAACACAAATCAAAGCTTTTGCAACAACAACAATGGAGGATTTGTATTGGTTCGAGCAATTCGACATCCAAATGTCAATACAAACACAACTCTGACATGGGATGGTATAGCTTTTAAGGTTTTGAATACAATTTATGTTATCTTCAGGATTACTTTGTTTGATTTCGTTATTTTAAAACTTCATTTCATGAGTATGATTAGAATTTTATCTTGTTTAAATTAAGTTTGTTTAATTCATTGCTTGTTTCTCTATTGCTTTATTCCCCCTCACAACAATACTGACCCGTAGTAGGTTTTCCAAGTTGCTTGTTCTCTTGCCCTTTGAGACTTTTTCCCACCTTCCCCCCAAAAGAGAGGGACTTTCATACCATACCAATTTTTCCTCATCTTGAAATCCCACTTTGTGAAACTTGCTTTGTTTGGGTTCTATCCAATTGGCATATTATTGGCTACTTCCACCATAGCAACCTCAAATTTGTTGAGAAAGGAAGGAAGACACATTTCCTTCCCTTGAAATAACCTTCTATTCCTCTCCTTCCAAATCTCCCAAAGGAGCATGGATGGTCTTATTAGTCTTAAACTTGAAAACAACGTTGATTTGAATAGTAGAGGCCATGACTGAAATAGGCTTAAAATGTCATTAGGAAGAGCACTCTTCCATCCTAATTTGGTGCACAACCATTGCCAACACTCCTTGGAAAAAGGACAACTTGCCAACACACCTGGAGGGCCCTTCGAACGTCAATTTTCTAAACTTATCAACCGTCAAGATTTTATTCTGTAGTGCCACCCAAGTGAAGGTTCCCACCTTTGGAAGGCAATTTTTGTCCCAACATAACTTAATTGGTAGCTTCATTGTTGCTTCCTCTCGCTTACCCAAGAGCCTATAACCGTCCTTTGCATTATATTGACCATTGTGAGACCTGTTCTAAACTAATTTATCTCTGACTTATTTGATGTGAATTATTTTGTCTGATAAAGAATCTTTATATAGCTCAGCCAAGGCTTTAAAGATTCCTAGAGTCATTGCATCTTTCCAAGACCATTGAACATAGCCATCCTTCTCTGAGGCTTGTAGATAGTCTCGAACATGAAAGCCCCAACTATGTCTGGTTGCAAGTTTTACTGGATCCAATTCAACCCTGTTGTCCAAGCTCTTGAAACCCCCTAGGAGTCTTCCCATAAAAGTGTGGATCTTCCATCATTTATGTTCTAGGTGAGATAGTTTGTGACGAGGGACAAACATTGGCTTATAAAATTCTAGATCCTTGAGCCTTGGGGGACTGTCCTTGAGCTCAAAATACACATCTCCCCCTCATCCAAATATTTATTTTTAAAAATATTCACCCATTTTAGGTTTGGACATGAATAGATTTTCCAAACTAGCTTTGTGCCTAACACCCTATTATGCTTCAACAAATTCATTAATCCCACCCCATTGACTTGTTTTGACTTGTAAACCTTTTCCTAGGTAATGAGAGGAATCTTGTGTTGCCCTGAGTTTCCTTACCAAAAGAACCTTCTCATTTTTTGATTGATCTTGTTGATATCCCCAAGTGGACAACCTAAACATGACATCAAATATATTGGCTATGCAAAGATCACTACATACACCATCATGATTCTTTCGGCCTAGGAAAGCCACCTCCCCTTCCATATGGTTAGCTTGCTTTCCACCTTTTGCTCTAATGGGTCTCATAATCTCCCACGATGCACCCCAGTTGCTAGGGGTAGACCGAGATATTTGTAGGGAAGGCTACCTTTATTGAAGGCCAAAATTCTCAAAATCTACATTTCCAAGCTAGGCTTTGAATTAAAAAAGAAAATCTCATATTTTTCTCTACCCACCTCTTGAACTGAAGCACTAGTGTAAGTGTCTAGGACCTCCTTGAAGTTTTTTTCCTCTCTTCTTTGTGTCACCCCAAAAAAAATTATGTCATCAAAAAACTGCTAATGCATTATTGGTGGAACATTACTAGTTATTTGGATCCCAATTACTTTGCCTTCCAAATTTTCCTTACTTAGCAATCTTCCTAACACTTCAACCATGATGATGAATAAGAAAGGTGATAGTGGATCACCTTGTCTTAACCCTTTGGACATATCGAAGAAGCATTCTAGGGATCCATTTATAAGAACTAGAAACCTTTGGTGGCCACAAAGTTGAAAATCCAGTCCAACCATTGTTTATGAAAGCCAAAAACTTCTAAGACTTTGAAAAGAAACCACCAATCCACTCGATCATAGGCCTTCTTTATATCCAATTTGATTAGCATACTTTCCCTCTTCATCTTTTGAATTGAATGAATAGCCTCCTGAGTTATGATAACTCCATCTAAAATGGACCTCCTTGGAACAAAGGTCGTCTACTCATCAAAAATAATGGAAGGGAGGGTCTTTTTCAACCTATTTGCAACAACCTTTGACATGATTTTTTATATTGTGTTACAAGGAGAGATAGGCCTGTACTCATCTAGAGACGAAGGTTTCTCCTTTTTTGGGATCAAGGAAATTAAAGTGTTATTAATTTCTCTCAGAACGTTTCCCATCTTCCTTGAGGCTTCTATTGCTTCAAACACTTCCCTCCCCATAATGTCCCAACACTTACAGAAGAAACCTGCTAGAAATCCATCAGGCCTTGGCAACTTTTCTGCGTGGAGTTGTTGCAATGCCACTTTTATCTCTTCTTCTGTAAACTCCCTCAGGATCTCCTTATTTTGATCATCCATAATTAGCTTTGGACTATTATCTAAAATTGCTTGTTGGGCACCCAACTCTGATCCACTCCAATTATTTAGTATATTTTTGTAATAGTCCACTACCTCCTCGATTATATCTTCCATTTTATCTAGAACCAACCCATTGGTCACTTTAATCCTTGTAATTTTGTTTATATTCCTTCTCTCCTTTGTGGCATTATGAAAGTACTTTTTATTTTTATCCCCTTCACCTATCCATGATTCCCTGAATTTTTGCCTCCAAAAGACTTCCTCTTGCACCAGTACCTCCTCATATATGTTCATCAAATCCTTTTCCTTCAAGTACATTTTGCATCCATACCTTTGGTTAAAACAACTTCATCTAGAGCTTGCAGTTCCCCTTTCAACTTCCCTTTTGTTACAAAGATATTCTTGAAGCTATTTTTATTCCAACTCTTCAATTGTTGTTTTAATTGTTTCAGCTTTGAAACCATCTGGAACATGTTAGTACCCTCGAAGATACTTCAAACCACCACTATTGAATGAGATTGAAAAAAAATGATCCCTCATCCACATCTTTTTGAACTTGAAGGGACACCTTACCAATTTCTTCTCCTCAATAATCTCTAAGTAGATCAGATAGTGATCCGATCCTGATTGAGGCAAAATACTTCCCTCTAACACAAAGGGAAACATACCTAAATCGCCTTTAAAAAGGAAACAATCCAAGCGCTCAATGATGTTGCTGAAACTTAATCGCCTATGTATCCATGTGTAAGCTTCGCTCGACATTGGAATATCCATAAACATGTTTCTCTCCACAAAATCCTCAAAATCTCTCAGATATTGCAACTTTCTCCTTACCCCCTTTATTTTGTTGACGTAGAATTACATTGAAGTCACCTCCACAACACAAAACTCCATCTGAGAGTTGTTACAAACCCTCTCAATATGACCCCAAACTTTCCTTTTCTCATTGCATGAGCATGGACTATAAACATTAAGCAATAGAAAATGCATATTGGACAATAAACTCCTTGCTTTGCATGCCAACTAGTTCCTTTCGACATCCGAATTCTCCAGATAAATCAATTAAAGGTTCCAAAGCACCATTAAACCCCTAGAGGCCCCATATGAGCCCACCCAATCTACATTCCAAAATTTCAACTTATTTTTAAAAGATGCTCCCTCATCCTGGGACAACTTATTTGTGAGTTTGTATGCTTTGTATTATAGGTTTTGATGAAGTAAATTCAATTTATCAAAGTGTTTATGTACTTGTGTTCGAACATATGTAATCCTTGTGTCTTGCTCACATATTTTTAATATTTTATTTTAGTTAGAAAGAGTGAACATTTAATAGTTATGTGAGGTTTATTTTTAGTCAAAATTATAGAAACTTTTTACCTTGATATGAAGTGTGTGTTAGTCTTTAGTCCTAGGCTAATCTAGAAAATACCTTTGTTTAGCATGAGTGTGGACCACCCAAAAAATATTGTATAAATCATAAAGTACATGCTATTTAGATTAGGGTTTTAAGTTTTTATTTTTGTTCATAGAGAGCTTCCTCTTTTAATTTGAAGAGTGGTTCTAAAACATGTCTGTTTGGTTTTGTGTTGTACTAAAATGTGTGAATTACCATGCTAACATATTTTAGTGACTCCATTAAGGAATAAAAAATGAATACTTATATGGAAGTCTACACTCATTCATGAAGGAAAGCAAATCTTGTTCATTCTCCTCCAAAAGAATATTCTTCAATATTTTCAACTTTAGAAGAAAAAATATAATAATTGATGGTTAATCAAGATGTAAAAAAACAACAATCACCCACCTCCATTATTTCCATGGGGCTATTATATTTGTTTGATGGCCTTTCATTAACATCAAAAGCTTCTCATGGATCAAAAAATAGTTTTCTCAAATTATACAATGATAAAAAGCAACATCCTAGTGAGAAAATTTTAGCGTTCAACACCGCATGTGGAATTTGATTGTGGCATATAAAAATATTAGTTTTTTTAATTTTTTAAAACATTACAAAGTGTGATAGTTGATTGGATTTACCGTCTTATTATTGGTTCTCTTATTAGTTGGGAATCAAATATTGACAAGTTATTCAAACGCTTCAATTAAGAAAAATCTAAACATCATATCTTGTTTGCTCAACTCTCAAATGCCAAGAAAGATGACACCAAGCCTAGAAGAGAATTTGTTACATGATTCAATTGTTTATTTAATGGTATTTTTTACACTCTATATTCTTTTAAGATTATTGTAAGTTTCTTCATATATTATTTTCCTTAAAATGTTGCTTTATTTCTAAACATAGGACATGCTACCAAATTGAAGCATGCTCAAGAACATGCAATCAAGTTGAAGGATCATATGATTACTTTAAGTAGGATTTAAAGCAATTCAATTAGGCCATTAGTGCAAACATTAGTTATTCTCTTTATTGCAAAGATAATATGAAAGATTGAATTCACTTGAACATCTCACTACTTCAACAATATCCACCTCCTTCAAGGAAAAATATTTTTTTCACTAATGATAACAACAATAGGCCTTATTTTATGTACTCCTATAACAAGGTTATTACCAAAAAAATCTTCACATACATACTATATGTTCCAAAAGACAAATAAACATGATGGTAGAAGTTATCTTAAAACACAAAGGTTCAAACAACTATTGAAAACTTCAAATACAAATAAAGGGCCTTGACATTCATTAGATGAACCTCGTAGAGACTCCATGATGAAATATGCCCAATATGAACTTGATAAGGTAATGAATAATTTACATAATCATACATTGAATGATTTCATATATTCACAAAAATATGAACTATAAATAAAACAATAATATCCACAAGAAGTAAATATTCTACCTACTTTGCTAAAGTTCTTTAATTTCAAAGAGAGATTGTTGATGCAAGAAGATTGTAATATTTCCCAAGTGTGTCATACAATCTAGGATGAGGTTATAGAAGCATTCAAGGATTGCAGTTGTGTTCCGATTCTTATTGAGTAAGATGACACCAGAAAAGATAATGAATCAAATGGATTTTTTATCATTTCAAGGGTTGTCCAAAGAGCTTGCACTAGATGTAATCGATGAATGTATCACCATTCAAGTTGTTTAGGAAATATCTACTAGAGAATTAGAAATAAATGTCACAAAGGAGTTGATAATTGTTCAACGTATAACTCAATTATAAAAAGATCAAGATATTTTATTATCTCAGGAGGTTTCAACTTCAAGTTCAGTAGCTCCCATGAGCACGAATAATGAAAATAGACATCTTGAATAGAGATTAAAAAATTTGTTTCCAAAGGTTAATGTTTTTGTTTGTACTATTAGTGATGAATCATAATTAGATGAGGAAAAATATCTTATTCTTGAAGATAATTTAACTCTAGAGGTACTCATCAAATTGGAACTATATGTGGAAGATTCATTACCAAGCCTTGACAATTTTCTACAACACCTTGAGAGTAGGTCTTTAGTGGAGGATATAATGTTTTTTCTCTTCAATTTGATTGCTCTTCATCCTTATCCTCAAATACCCCCCATACATGTTAGTGAGGAATAAAGTGTTGAACATTCAGTAATTGTCAATGAGCTTGTGCTAGAAAATGTTACTATAGAGCATGATAATATTTTATTTAAGGTGAATTCGTCCCAAGACGATTGTTTCATGACATATAGGTGAAGATTAGATAGAACATCCATCTATGATGAATGAAGGCATAAGTATCAAAAGTTGACATAGGATTTTAATGAGTCTATAGAGTGGGTCTTTAGTGGAGGATAGATTGAATTTCCTCTTGAATTTGACTCAATTTCATCCTTATCCTCAAAAACCCCCATACATGTTAGTGAGGAAGTAGGTGTTGAACATTCATCGATTATTAATGAGCTTATGCTAGAAAAAAGGTCACTATATTAAGAGTATGATCAATTCATTTAAGATGAATGCATCCCAAGACTCAGTTGTTTCATGATATATAGATGTAGAACAAATAGAACATCCATTTATGATGAATGAAGGCATAAGTATTAAAAAGTCAGAAGACTTCAATGAGTTTATGGTAGAGTGTGTTGAAGAATATGTGAAGATGAGGAACATCAAGATAGTGATAAGGAAATAAAATATGAAGTGATCATTATTTAGAAGGAAAAGTAATATTTCTAATAGATGTAGTTGAATTTCAATGAGATGGAAGACTATCATGAATTATAAAAGATTGATGAATTTTTACTAGGGTTTTCTTTGCATAAACCTCAAAGTCTTCTCGAGCCTTTCTTTATTTCAAATCTTTCACATAGTTTGCGAGACTACATGCTTTCATGATTGGGTTCTTAGCTTACAAGGAATGGTTCCTACTTCTCCTATCTTTTAAATAGTTATATGTAACCCATTTCGTTTTCAATTATTCCTGGTCCTAAAAGAGTAATTTTGTTTTTATTATATTATATTGTGTTTCCCAAATTTTAATATTATTTTTTATTAAGTAAAAGGGATAGCAAGGGCCCCTACCCTTACAAAAGCCAAATGGCTAAAGGCAAAATGGGTCTCAATAAGGAGATCACACAAAGTAGATTAACAACAAAACACCTAATAAACTAATGGCAACAAACCAACAACACATAAGACTAACACTAGCCACAAGACACCACAAACAAAGACTAACGAAAAGAAAAATGATCTAATCATTGAAAATTGTATGCCACTCTTCTTAATATAATTGTTATGAAATCCCATTTTTTTCTTTTATGATATGATGTATTTTTAGTTCCTGCGGTAGGGCAGGTTACTATTGCATTCGTTCGATATGCATTTGTTATGCAGCATCGGTCAATCACATTTTTTTATTTTAACATATTATTTTCTATTTGTATAGTCTAAATTTTAAAACTTATTTTTTATATTTGAAAATTAACATTTATCTCTTTTTCTATTCATGCGAGTAGCTCTATAAATCGTTTTTGTTTAAAAAGATTAGGAAAAAAACATTAAATCATTTTTTATTTATGTATTTTAAAATATTTTTCTATTAAACATTTTAAGAACAACCTAACCATATAACCAACTAATAAAACACTAATCTACTATCAAACTAAATATTCTACTACAACACAAACATACATTGTGGTCTCTACCTACACCCATATGAAATTATTTAAAGCCAAATATCATCATGTGATGAAATCAAGAGTCTTCTTTTTAGAGTTATTCATGGTTGTCCTTGTCCTTGTCCTCTTTTATCATCTCTTGCCCTATAAGAGAACCTTCAAACACACCTGTCATAACAACGTACGGACGCAAAGCACTTTCTAAAATTCATCAAAGCGTGGAAAGGTCATCATCCACTGTAGTTTGAAGCGTGTACGGACATTAAAAAATTGCATCCCACATGGGAAAGATAATTTTGGAGTGAAATCTACTACCTAGGTACCTATGAAAGCAAGCATTTTTTATGGCTTAAAAAAATTGTTTTCGCCTTGCAAGGCAGGAGAAGACAAAATTTTGCAGAGAAAAACTCGTGTCAATTGTCACACATGTCAAACTGACCAGGGCTTTGAAAAATAGCATGCAAGGTCATACATACTGAAGTTGACAGAAGGATTTGCCACGCCCATTCATGCAGTCATATGAACCTTCAAACACAAATAGAGTCTACTGTAAAAAGAGGGGCCCTCCATCAATTATAATTATAAATAGCAAATTCAAAAAAGGAAAAGGGAAATTCTTTATTTAGAAAAGAATGATGTTACATGCATATGTACACTCAGATTCATTGCAGAAAAGGGATAAATCAACAAAGCAATGACATTCATTATTTTGGTCCTCATGTCATATCAGCAGGGCCTTCGCCATCTTCAACATATTAGCAACTTCATAACCAGAGGCAGTCATGACTTTCCAAAAATGAATGTACAAGTTATTTATAAAGGAAGATCACTAAGATAAAATCACATGTTTTATATCATACTTAAAAAGGGAAAAAGGGTTTGAGTCATAAATATAGATGAATTGTCAAAGTTTCAGGAATTATAGTAGTTGAAGGAGAACAAGCTTCATTGGAATCATCATCCAGAGCCAAATGCCCAATTGTCTACTTTTAGCCTGCACTATTTTTAGTTATTAATGTTTTTAGGAGATGAATGAATTCTGAGAAGGCTATTTTTATTATACAATCTTTCATAATTTGTAGTTATCCCTACCAGGGTTTTCTAATTGAAGATTGTTTTAGTTGATTTAATATTAATGAACAGAATTTTGTAATAAGTTTGTTTTCAATGTAAGCAATTTTTTCTAGATATGCTAGTTTTATTATTATTTTTCGTTCAACTGAATTTTAACTCTTATTTAATTAGTATTCTATGCACACAATTTAAGATTCAAATCTAATATCATTCATTAGAAATTGATAATGTTTATTTTGCCATTCGAATTGTTGTTGAAGTGTCATCATGTGTTATTGTGTTTTAATGAGTTGAATATTGCTTACCATTTATTGAAATATTTGTATTACAATAGGTGTTTGGTTGGTCATTATAGCTTTGAATGTATCTATCATGTTTAGCTTATAACATCTCATGTATATGTGAGGTAAATTATATTGCTTTTAATGAGTTTCTAAGCTTTGTATTGTAGATTTTCTTAAATGTCAATTCAATTTATTAGAGTGTTTGTGTCCTTGTGTTTAAACATATTCAATCATTGTGTCTTACTCACATCTTTCAATCTTTGCTCTTAGCTAGAAAAAGTGAGAACCTAATAGTTATGTAGGGTTTATTTTTAGTCAAAAACATAAAAAATACTTTTACCTTGAATTAATATGCATGCCACCCTTTTGCTCTACAAAAATCTAAAAAGACACATTTTTAGTTTTGTTTAGCATTAGCATGAACCATTCAAAAAATATTATACAAATTGTAAATAACAAGTACATAAATTTAGATTAGGTTTTGTTTTCATGTAAAGGGAGCTTCCCCTTCTAATTTGAATAATGTTTTTATTGTGCACATATCTTATTATGTGTCACAATAAAATGTGTGAATTAAAACACCAACAATAATTTTCATCACTAATCAATTAGGAGATAAATGAAATGCTAGAAAAGTTGTTTCAATGTCACCCTTGAATGAATTTGTCAAACTTAACTTTGATCGTTTATCAAGAGGTAATCTTTGGACAATAAGAGTGAGCTTCATCATTATAGATGTCCATGTGTTTTTTCTATATGGGAGCTTCATATTTTTGGGAACCCATAGCAACAATATAGTAGAATACGAAGCACTATTTCATGGTTTAGCTCACTAAATCACTGGGATGGAAAAGCTCATTTTGGAACCTGCGATTCCCTAGTGGTGTTAAATGGCCTCCAAAAAGGTACACATCCAAACTAGAAATTAAAAATTATTTTATATTAAGTGTTAATACTCAAATATTACATGTGCATTTGCAATACTAACACCATGTGAAGAGCGTCAACAATGGAAAGCCTTGCAAAAATGTGATATTATTACAAGACAACCTCCAAAATTGAAAGGTTGGTTCCTTGTTTATTCTAGCACTAACCTAATATAATAGCAGTGAAAAGGAGAAGAAAAAATATAAAATATAAAGCAATTTATATAATGTTATGTCAAAATAGAAGAAATTTTCACCTACATTAGAATTAAGAGTATGGGATTCAATAATCAATAAAATTAAATCAAAACAATTGCACCAGTATAAAATGCAAGAAAATAAATATTTGTATAATTAGCTTTACAAGAGATTAGACACATGAATTGATGTTATCTTAAAAGATGTAAATGAAAAGCTAGAAAATAAGATTACAAAAAACACAAATTTGTAGAGCTTTTTCTTTCAATTGATTACATAAATCTACTAACAAAATCATGAAAAAATAAAAATAAATCATGAGAAAGGTCAAGTCCCCCTTTTCTCTAAATAGAACTTATTACATTATATAGTCAATAAGAGAAGAGAGAGGAAGACAAATATCAAATGCCCACCATGTCAATGCAAATTTCTGAGATGAAAATGGATCTAAAGAATATTCCTATCATGATGTTGTCAATAAATGCCTGAAACTGCTTTTCGTTACTACCGTGCTTATGCTATGTTGGCCATGCCTTGACTCCCAATTCAAACTGGACTAATTAATTTAGCCGATAGGCTTCTTATTGTGGACATGCCAGTCCACAAGAGCTCGGCATACCTGTCTCACACCTGCAAACAATTTTTCGCTCACCATTAAACCATTTCCAGGTAAACCATTTTCAAGTAAAACTTCAGTCACTCAAAAATTCGCCAGTCTTTTAACTGTTGGTTGGTAGGATTGCTATCTTTGTAGTAAATGCACCATCATTAGATCTCATTGACCATGACCAGCATTCATTGTCTCCAGCTTACGAATCTAGTAGCTCTAAAATGCTGATATTTTTAGGTCTGATTTTTGCTTATTGAGAACAGATTGAAGCAGCCAATATATGGAGACGGGTCTTAGTTTACCTCATCTTTCACAATTCTTTGCTGTGGTCGGTTGTCCTATTATTTTTCGTCCAAACTCTGCCCATTTTTCTCATCAGCATCGTTAACAGCACGACATGATATGTGCAGAATTTTGAGGTAAGTCATAATTTGGGTATCTATACTCACCGTAAATTCTCCAGTTAATGCTCAGATCGATCGTAGTCATGTTGTTCAGGATGTTGTATTGGTATTTAATACGAAATCTTCTGCCAAATCTTGTGGTATTTAATATGAAATCTTCTGACAGAAATGCCTTGCTTACTATGGTGTCGATGATATTTAGTAATAATGATCAAATCTAATCTAGCGTAGGATTTTAGCTTCAAAGCATAGTGCGCAAGATATCAGTTTTTTCTCCAACTTAATCTATGCAAACCCAATTTTCTATCAATCATCCGCTGCATATCCATTTTGCGATATTCTATGGTTTTGTAGATTTTTGGTCTGGCACAGTTTGGTTTCTGAGAGCTCTACCATTAAGATGTTAGTGACTGTTTCTTCGCCTCTTCTACTGAATACTTCACGCATTTGGTTAAATTTTTATAGTAGTTTGAGTATGCACGCATTTTCATGTATTCAAGTTAACATTGATCCGGAGCCTCCTAAGAGTTGTAGTTACAACGTCTTAATGGAAATATTCAAACAGCAAGCGGAGGCTTTGAAGAATACCATACCTGCATATGACAGACACAAGAGTCTCTACATGGCCAAGCCCTCAGGCAATCTTGTTGAGCTTGAGGTCATCTTATCGGAGGGGCAGGGGGAAGATTCAAGAGGGTTAGATACTTTATTTTCTCCCTTTTCTATTCTCCTGCACAGGCCTTAATTTCAAGCCAACTACACAATTAATTGGCAGTTTATAATGCTGTGAAATTTGTATTTTAGCTTATGTATTGTGTAGATTTTTTTTGGAATTTGTCGAAAATGCTCTCTGTGAATAGGGCGTTTTTAGAATACTTTTACTCACTTAAAATTTTTCTCTCTACGGGAAGAAAATATAATCTGAGCTCTCTCTCCAACAAGAATACAGTGGCGGTCTTATGGAACAGCAGCAACTCAAGAGCTACAATCACTGCCAAGTGGGAAAAAATTGGATTGCGCCTTTCACATTTCAGTTTCAATAACCTTGTTCTTCTCTGAATATTGCAGCACAGAGAACTGGCCAAAAATCACCGAGGGAGTCTCGTAGCATCAGTGAAGCCTCTTACTTGTAAAATGTTTTTTTTTGACACCGGTTTCTCAGTAAACCCAAGTAGGTCATTTACTTTACAACAAATATGTTGTGCATGCATATTATAACAATGGTTGGTAGAGAATTGGTGATGATGGTGATCCTCAAAGAAGAGATATATCTCTGTCCTTATTATGTTTATTATTCCCATATAAATTTTATCTTTTTGTTAGTTAATTGAGATACTTGTATTTGATCTCTGATTATAATTATTTCTGTAAATAGGGAAGAGTAGTCCTAATTTTTGAAAATTCCCCTTTGGAATCAAGGCTCTGACTGATTATGTCCATAGTAAAGGACTGAAAGTTGGCATATATTCTGATGCAGGGTATGTATACATTGTCTCTGTTCCCAAATGGGATTTTCCTTGCTCTTTTTAACAGGCTACGGTATGTGCTGCTGGAGACAGCGCTGCCTATGAACGGGCTTCTCTATTTGGTGATGATGTTGTAATTGTTGCGTACATTTGTGCCTATTTGGGCTTATTTTGATGGCTTATTTTTGAGATCCTTTTGCAAGCTTTGATCGCTCACATTTCTTCAGTTTTCAGTACAGATATTTTGTTCATTCATGTAATTTGTCACCATGCTTTACTTGTATTCATCTTCTTTGTTCAATTCTTGTTGATTTTCTGATTAGCACCTGATCTCTGTGGTAATGGTGATTATTTTTGCAGCACGTATTACAGCCCTATATGTAAGGCTAAGCTTGGAGTTTTAAAGATACTTTTCTTGAAGACTTGCTTGCCCCTGTTTTAAAGGTCTAGAATAAGAGTTATCTTAATATTTGGCTTGATGCCCTCCTTTGACTTCACACAGCATATGAAAACATGGGCGGTTCAGAAACTCAAATTTAATAATTATTGTTTTCCTAAAATCATGAAGAAACGGGGATTTGTCTCTGAATGTTGTTTTTCCTTATTACAGATTAAGGTGAAAATGAAGTGTAATGATGCTGATTTGAGAAAGTCTTCTGGCCTTGCTGTGTTTTTTTAGTTAAATTGGAGGAATCTGAAACAGTATAAATGCGTGTCTTGGATAGTCTAAAATCTTAGAAATCTGGCACAATATCTTGCAGGGGATCCTGTACCACTTACTCAAGAAGCATTGCAGCTTATGGATGTAGTTCTTCGACAAGCTGCATTCAAATTGTAAGCATTTTATAAAGCTTACAAGCCTCTTTTTGTCTGTAACATGACTAAATTCCAAGTCTATTTAAAAACTTTACAGATAAGTTATGTTTCTTTAATGTAGTTCTTCGGTACAAGATAGAAGAATACTCCCATACAACTGTCAACAAATTTAATGTTATTCCAGATTCTATCCCTGATTGGGTCTTTGATTTTATGCCAATGAGATAAGATACTTTGTAGGAAATGACAGCTCTGCCTGATTAGATTTTAGGTGGTTTTGTCTAGGTAATTGCATTGTGATTTTGAGCTCATTGGCAACTCCAAAACAAGCCTCTCCAATTATGGATTTGTTTGAAGAAAGATGGGGGGATTTGATTGGGGACATGCCTCTCAAAATTTCATACCCTGCCCCAGAAAATCATGAATGGCACATTGACTAGTTGTGATCCAAAATATACTAGATGGAGCTATCATAATGGGTGGTTCTTGGCCGGGTGAGTGAACTCCTTTGTGGAAAGCAGTATTTTGTTTTTTAAAATTTCAATATTTTTTTGTTTTACCTCTTTGGGTTAGAATCTGCATGTGGGCAATGATGTTATCTTTGCTTATCAGTATGCAGTATGAAGAGTAAAAATTCATTACATTAAAGTCCAAAAGCATGCTTCTTTTTGAATAAATGAAGTGCTGAAATGTAGGTTTGACCAAAAATCTTGTTTGAAATAGAGATCTAAATGAAGGGAGTGTTGTTGCTAAATTAGGTTCACTATGCCATCATCACTTGTATCACCTATGCGTTGACCTTTCCATATATAATCTGAAAAACTATATGCTTTTCATTTTTCTAATATTTGATTTGGTTTTATTACTATGATGTTAATCTAGCATTGGTTGTGTTGTAGGATATTTTTCCTGATTTTATCATTACAAGCTTGAATTCAGTGTCATATTTTTGTTGTTCTCTCAATTTGTTGTATCTAAAAGGTGTGAGGATTTCATGGTGGATTTTCATTGTGGAAGATATTCTAGATACAATATATATGAACTTTTTATCATAATTGTTTGAGGCTTTCTTGGTGATAGTTCATTGTTGTGCCTTGTCAATGCCTCTATGACTTTGTTTTTGATTTAACATTTTTGTTCTTTTAGCCTTCCAGGGCCTATTCCTCTAGAATTGTTTTGGACTTTTTTCTGATCTTCTAAGTCATTTAACTTATAAGAAACGCAAGACAGCCAATAGAAAATAGAACAAAATCTCCTACTCTTCGAGGATGTCCTCAGCGTAAAGGAGTATGTGCTAGGGTGTATGTGCGACTCGTTTGGATCAGAAGCTGAAACGGACCAGGAAATTGCTCTAACAAGAAGGGCCTATTCCTCTAGAATTGTTTTGGACTTTTTTTGATCTTCTAAGTCATTTCTTATTTTTTTATTCTCTACTTTTAATAAATTATTAAATACACCGGCACATGGTAGTTTACTGTGTTGGTGTTTTGTATGTTGAATACTTTCCCGGCTCATTGATTATAATCTATTTTGATCAATACAAAAAACAACACTTCAAATATTCAGAAAAGTTCATAAAAAATATAGTGCATTTGTACTTGTAGCCCTATAAATTGAATCAATTCCAAAATACAGATACTATTGTTTTCAAAGAGGGGAAACTGGAAAACAATATTTAAACAAAAACCTTAAAAGGTTGAGAGTAGTAATGCCAGAAACTAAAGAACAATGTTTTTAATAGATTGTTTTTATAGTACTAAAGAACAATGTTTTTAATAGATTGTTTTTATAGTATGAAAGTTTCTGGCTGTATCTGTATTTTTTTTTAAACCGATGTTTCAGATCACATTCAGTGATCTATTATACACAATTGAATTACTGAGGAAAGAGAGTTGAATCAATTCACATTAAAAATAATAGTATTTGTTGTGCAAGGCCTCACAGCTTGCTTTACTTTTCCTGAAAGCTAAAATAACTAGAACAAAAGTTTATGGAATGCTAATAAATTTAGCAAGATCAATATTTATACTCCAATCAGTTTGAACAGCAGTTTACCAAACTGTAAGAATTACTTATTTTTTATTGAAACTGAGATTAGAATTGGAATGTTGTTGATTTTTATGAGAAAGAAATAAATCCTTAGCAATCTAATTCCACTTGTTAGAAATGTGTATTTCCCATGCCTTGTGGAATGCCTACTTTAAAACAACTACCACTAGAATTAGTAACTCCCAGTATGATAGTATGTTAAGTATGTATAATATGACTAGAAAATTGCAAGTGCTGTAGATTTTCTTACTCTAGTCTCACTATTTAAAGTTTGAAATAATTACACTCATTGGTTATCTCTATGTAAAAAATCTCTTTCATCTCCGAAAAACAAAACAGTATTAATAAGTTGAACCATAACTGAAAACCGAATATACAAATTCAAACAATTCAGTAACTGCACAAACTTAATACTTCAGTCAAAGATAATGAGTTTCCCATGTCAGTGTTAATGTCTCATTGCTTATCTTTGTTGAGAAAAGCTCTCTCATCTCTAAGTTAGGCTTTAAAAAATAAAAAAAGTATTAATAAGTTGACACAAATCAGATTCTCTAACTCAATCTATTTTTTAGTCTTAAATGAAGGTTAAAATACCACTGGTGGTAATCATAACTATAATTAACTATTTCAGAATTTTACACGATGTCATGTACATTTATATGTTATACGATTATACAATGCTGATGAAGAAATTGCATATATAATATGTATCGTTGTATAATTAGTTACTATACGAATTCCAATAATTTATTTCACCTAGTTTTTCTCTTAAGCATATCCTTGTCCAGGATCAATGTTGGAGATAACTTTTAATTCTTTGATTATTCTGGCTTTACTCTTTTTAGGTTAGACCCTATGTTTATATTTTTCTGTTTTTCCTTTCCTATTGTATCAATTGTACATCCTACCCCTTTGATTTATTTTCTGGTCATTCGTAGACATTAATATAACTTATTTCTTTCTTTCTCTATATTTAATTTGTATAGCTCAGAAAAAACATTGCTTGTTTTCTCAATATGAAGGTTTTAACTTTTTTAAATGGATATGCAAGTATAGCCCTTATTTCTAAAAGTAGTGAAACAATATATAAATTTACTATTACAAATATAGCAAACTACTTACTAAAATAGTAAGCTAAACATATTTAAATGGGATAAGGGACTATAACTCAAAGGCTCAAACAACATGTATACGAATTGATAATTCTATAATATGAAATGCATGCAAGGATATAAGACAAAATGAGCAGATACATAATAAAATCATTTTTCGTTAGAGTGATATGAATCATGTATTATAGGCTTTGACAATGAAATATAATTTTGATTTAATATAATTGTATGATAGAATCAACTCTGAATCAATTGGTGAATCAAATATGTTCTCTTGTTACTTACCAAAAAGTCATAAGCGTAAATATTTCTTAATTTTCTTTTCTTAAATTTACATTAATGGAGTTCTCATCTAACAACATTTTGTTTCATTGCATACAAATTCCAAGACTTGAAAAGAGGAATTTAAAAAAAAAATTGTGAAGCTCTTATTTTACTTTGACATATGAACATTCGATAATAATTGTTCGAAGTACTCTAGTCAATATTGTGCTTCCATTATAAAATATGAGCTTCGAAAAAGACAAATAGATGCTCTTATGTAACTTTGATTATTTCAAACTCATACAAATTGTTCAAAGGGATTATGTTGTGTTTTTTTATGTATTGGTGCAATTCATTTACAATCTTTCTTAAATTTCCTATCGGCGTTTCCCTTGAACCTCTTATAGGTGCAAGTGCTAGTGCATATTGTCTCCTTTGCCACAAGTTCATATTGTTTTTCCCTTTTAATAACAAAGCTCTATCTTTTCTGTTTTAGAAGTCACTCAGATTTTGGTAATTATCCATGTACTCCCCACTTATTTTTCCAAGACAACTTTTGTTTTATTATTCCAAGGCAAGGCCTTAACATATTTACTCTTTTATTAATGAAAGCCAAAGCTACTTGTATAAAACCAGAGCTTCACTGTGCATAAACAGTAAACTCTCTTAAAAGTCATCCTTTCCCACCATGGTTCTTCACATAGGGAAGGAGAAGGAGATATTGATCTCCAAAGATTGGCAGTTTCTGTTCATTTTAATCTGACACCCTCTTTAGAGTGGGAGTCACCCAACAATTGTTGAATCATTAGTAATGACTGGCCAAATTCCATCTGTTTTTTGGTTTTTTAAATGCATCTGATGGAGCCCTTGAAAGCTATCATGTGCACAATATTCTTCTTCAACAATTGAAATGATAGTCATCTATTGTCCTTGTTGCCCTTGGCTTTCTAAGGATGGAGGAGAATCTGCAGTAGTTGTAAGGATAAGGCATGTGAATTATTTAATAAAATGTTTCAACAAATATCATCTTATATAATCTAATAATTGTTAGATATGTTCATACTTTATTCTTTTAATTTTTTTGTTGTTGCAGTTATCTAATGTAGGAGTATTTCATGTCTATGAGTAATATTAAATCAATCAAAGGGTTATAGTTTAACTGGTTAAACACAATTGATAAGGGTGATGGTATGTTCCTTGATTACGCTATCCACTAAGATTCAAACCCCTTAAGGTATGATATAAGGGATGAAGCCAAGCCAAGATTGTATCCCAAACAACTTTGGTGGAATGGATACTCTTCAATCATGGTCAATATAAAATCTTCCGTAAAAATTAAATACAAATTGTTTATCTTTTTTTTTTTGAAAAATTATTAGTCTAGTAGTAGTTATTTTGGTTTGCTCCAATTGAATTTTCAATAGAATTATCATTTTAAACATTCAAACCTGAATTTCTTATGAGAGTGTCTAGAACATCAAAAGAACATATACAATTCGTCCATGCGTCAATTAAATGTATATGTTATTTGTATGCCTTAAGTGACATCATTAGTCTCAATACTGTTCATGGTTAGAATTTGTGAGAGTGTAATGTTTTTTTTTTTGTTGATACTACTAGGGTGTTCTCGTGACCTAGCCCAACGGCCCAACAACCCTTACCTTGGGTACCTGAGGCAAGCTAGGGCGAGACTAGTCCCCTTACCTTGGGTACTTGAGGCGAGCTAGGGCGAGACTAGTCCCCTGTGGGTGAGATCCCCCGCCCGCAAGAAGTCCCACCTCTTAAACCTGAGAGCAGAGTTGAACCTGAGACCAATGGGGAGCAAACCCAGTACGCAAGCCAACTCTACTACCCGTTCGAGCTGATAGTGTAATGTTATTAAAGATTATATATCATTATAATGAATTTATAAAACATACTCTAATATAAGATATAAATGATGTTATCAAAACTTTGTTTACAAAATTGATAATTTTATTAAAATAATATTATTTATTTAATTATTAATTATCGTTTATAATTATTTTGAAAAGATGTGGAAAACTATCCTATCCATGTTTACCATCCTCTTTCAAGAAAATTATTAATTGAATGAGTTTGGGATTGATGAATTACGCTCTTTGCACTAGATTGACTTCATAGACCATTTGGAAGACAAGAGAGAGGGGTTCATCTTTGTATTGCATAGACAATAATGTTAATTTTTTAATATAAAATGACACTTTTGTGATTTTTGTGTATACGTGCAATTCTTAGTACGCCATTTATTTATTTTAATATTGATTAAATTATAATTTATTCAATTATGTTTCTTTCACATTTATTAAGAATCTAATATAGTGTAAATAATATTAATCACACTAATTATTACTATTTCTCAATATAATATCAAAGCCACCATAATGTGAATTGATATTTTTTTAATTTATATCTCACACAAAATTAATTTTATTGTTATTTTCTCAAAAACCTGCATTCCCCCTTATGTAGAATAAAACAAAACTTCAATATAATTCAATTTTTAGATACATACTAATTTATAAAAAACTTTGATATTACATATATTTTGATTTTTTATAAAATTTAAAGCTCAAAATTATTTATATATATATATACATATATATTATTTAAAAATAATGAACCTTTATTTATGTTGAAGAGTTAGTGGATTTGGGAGGAAGAATCCTTGGATATACAAGAGAAGATACAATTTGAAACTAGAAGATGGCTTGTCATTTTGATAGTCCATCCAAATAGTGCCTAGTGTAGATATTGAAACACCCATATAATCCCCAATGAGATCTCATGGAAGGATGTAGTCAGAAGCCCAATGATGCTTTGTGCCAGAGAAAAATGGGGAAGGCATAAAGAGTTCACTAAGGATGGACTCATGAGAGTCCTAGTCATCTCGAGCATGCAACAAATAGCTTATGGCAGAGGCAACCTCAAGATATGGATGTAACTTAAATTTTTCTACAAATCATTCCACTCAAGGTGATTTGGGTAGTTCATCATTGATTATCACCTCCAAACTTGGCCACTTATCCCCACCATCTGATAAGACCATCCCTTCATTCTGATCAATTACATGGTTGGACATAAATTTTGCTACCTTATTTTCTTTGTGGTACACATGCTTCAAGGAGAAGTCACCAATCCTATCAAAGATTGGATAGATCAAATTAATTAATTAAGCTAGTTTCTAGCTACAAACCAAGTCTATATGAGTCTCCATCAATGTCTATTGTTCAAATTCTTTTGCTTGCTGAGCTTAAGTCCTTTGTATAAGGAAGTGAATTTTGCCTCATTGTTGAATCCCTCTCACAATTTAATAGAGAAGGTTCAAAGGACACCCATCTCATTTATGATAATTTAGTCAATTATGAAGGTCTTAAGTTTATCTTGAGAGGTCCCATCAAAATTCAGCTTTAGTCTACCACTCAAAGGGTGTTGGAAATAAGCCACACTCAGACCAATGATGGGTTGGCCAAAAAGGGTCCAGTAACTCAATTGGTAGAGCACTTTAACAACAAATAGAAGGTCCTAGGTTTGAGTCCTAGCTGGTCCATATGAGTTGTAGCTCAACAAAGGGGCCATCCACTTAGCTTTTTCTTTTCTTCAAAGAAGCATTTGAGTTTGAAGAAAAGAAGAAATTGTTGGGAATCCTTAATGTTATCTAAATCTTACCTATTTTGTTATCCCATTCTCTAAAAAGACTTCTCGATTTCCACACCTTAGCATTTTGATGTTCATAAATGAAAATTTTGATTTTCTTTATAACATCTTCAATCAAAGATATTTTTCCGTTAAAGATTCTACTATTCCTCTCTTGCCAAATTTTCCAAGCTATCATTGATGGAAAATCCATTCAAAATCCAATGCAAATTAATGTAGGGAATAATTGGGGCCAACTATTGAAGATATCTAACCAATTTTTCTAAAGAGAAACATACCACCCAAGATAGTTTATAACCCAAAGATAACACTCTATTGCAAATGGGAATTGAATTAAAAGGTGCTCAATCATTTACTCTATGCTAAGGCATAGTGGATAGCAAGATTTTGCTAGCAATACCAATGGAATTCAACCTTTCCCCTGTCAAAATACATTTATGGAGAGTAGACCAAGAAAAATCATTGGCCTTAGGAAGAACATTCACTCCCTAATAGAGATTCGCAAGCCATGAAGGTGAGATAGAGGCAATGCATCGAATTTCATACATGATTCAAATTATATATTTTCTAGATTTTGCTCCACACCATATAATTTCATCCTCTTTTAGAGTAAGAACAATTTGTCTTTTTTGCAATTCCTCTTTTAATATACTTTTTTTCTTATGAAAAGATAAGAGCCACATATAAATCCCCCCATCTCCACTCCACACAACATGGGCCTTGAGACTGGATGATATAATCTACAACCTTATTGCCCTATATATCTTCCAACATATCCCCACACTCCTCTATTCCTAAAAGATTTGTCAAAGGGGCTTTATTGTTCCAAGAATTTTCTCAAACGTGATAAATTTACCATAATTACTTATCCAAGAGAGGAGATATGTGGTGATGTGCCTATATTTCATCATGAAATTCCGCATATGTGATCCAAAAGGTGACTTTTCCAATGTTAGTATTCTTTTTGGATAATTGCTATCAAGATATTTATTTTGAAGAAGCTTGCTCCAAAGTGTTGAAGGGTTCTTAAAAATTCTACATGTCACCTTTGCCCCTAAATCCAAGTTATGCTTTGACAAGACACAAATGTTGGTTTCACCTGAGTCTTTCCTTTTCATTATAATGTCCTACACAATGAGTTCAAGATTATTCTTGAATCATTGGATCCTTCCCAAAGGAATCTTCTAAGGATTTTTTTCAAAATATTTTGAAGCTTTTTCGCTAGTTCCAAATAGAATATCACATGGATAGGTATGACTGACAAAATAACCTTTATCATAAAAATTATGACAACAGGCGTTAACCATCCACCTTGTCAAAATAATTAATATAGTCATTGAGTGTAGCTTTGGTTACCACAACCTTCTCCATTTGAGTATTCCCAAATAAGATTATGTAATCTGTGTAGATTTGATGAGTGATAGAAGTAATGTTATGGGAAACTTGTATGCCACACCAATTTACTATTATAGCATTCTTAGAAATTGCTCTCCCTTATGCATCTACCATCAAAATAAAAATAAAAGGGATAAAGGGTCATCTTGCTTGATTTCCTAAGTTGTATTGAAGAAACCAAAGAGGATTCACATTGACAATAATGAAATTTCTAGATGTAATTAAAAATCTGATTTATCCATTTCTATCCAAAACCAAACTTCAACACCCTCATCAAGAAAGGCCAACTTACCTAATGATATGCTTTACAAACATCTAGTTTGATAGCCATACTCCTTCGATTTTCCTTCACAATGGAATGGATAGCTTCACAAGCAACAAAAATCTCATCTATAATATTCCTTCCAACGGTGAAGCTACTCTATTCAAGAGAAAATGTGAAAGGAAGAAGAACCTTTAGTCTATTTTTCATAACTTTTGGAATAATTTTGTAGATAGTGTTGCATAGAGGAATGGGGCAAAAATTAGTGGAGGAGAAAACCAACTTCTTAAGATTAAAATAATGTTAGTGTTATTTATTTATTTTATTTTTAATACTGTAGGAATCAAGTAGCCCCCCCTATAAACTACAGTGCTCCCAGTAAACTTTTTTCACACGACTGGTGACATTGGTGTGACACACCCTCTAGTACCATGAGGATGGAGGATACTGGACCTCATGAACTCTTTCTTGCAACATGATGCTTCAACCAATTGAGCGAGGGTCCCTGCCCCAATTTTTTTTAGGATTTTTGATCATTTTATACACATCCAAGTTGATAAAGTCCCAACATTTTTGGTGGAAGAGAGTAGTAAACCTATCTAGCCCCTAGCCTTTATCTAAATGTATCTAGAAGACTACATTCTTCACCTCATCCATCAAAATTGGCACCATAAGCATTGAAAATTATCATCATCTACTACAAAATTTAGAATATTCTCAAATAGGGTATTCATATCATGAGGATCTGTGCTAGTTCTTCCCTCACCAAAAAGCTCTAAAAGAAGAGAACAACTTTATTTTGAATGTCATCTAGACAAGATAAGGGATGTCCATCCCTCAAAGATGTTAATTTAGGTTTGGCCATGATGCAATTTAGTAGTGTTATGAAATTGTAGTGTAGAAAATTGTACTCCTTTCTAAGTGAAAGTACAATTTCACACTTAGTTTGGACCTATTTTAGTGACCTTGCATTTATGCATTTTTAAACCTCATTAATAGACCCTTAATACCCTTTATTATGCATCCCAAAACCTATTTTAATTATTTCCTAACATAATCTAGATAGTGATCTTTTAGGTCAAGGCCCATTTGCCACCCCCTTTAAGTTCATAAACTCAAATTAAAATATGTTTTTGGCAACATTTCAAGGTCCTAAATTCAAATTCTAAGTGCTGGCTTTCGAGATTTAATAAACAGGAAATTAGAAAGGAAGCCTATAAATCTAAGTCTTTCAATCATTTTCACTAGACAAGAGAGAGATTCACATGAGATCACAATGATTTACACTCAAGAGAAAGGAGAAAGAAATCAAGCATTCAAAGTTGAAGTCTTGGAGTAGAATTCTATTTGTTTTTGCAGGTCTTCAAGCTCATTTTGCCAACAAGATCAAGCATTGTCAAAGATTGATGATAGATGCCTATGGAGGATCATGATCAATTCTAGGTTTTGCGAGATGCACCAAGCCTAATGACTTGTTTCCTAAGTGGTTCCATCTTCTATTATCATTCTACTTTCTACCTAAAGGTAGGTTTTATCAGATTTGTGATCTATTAGGGTGATTTGACATCTCCCAAAGTAGGTCTTCATCATTGTTCATGTTTCATTTAGGGATCTTATTCTAACACACTTGAATAGGGTTTATTTGCATGCTAGCTCTTGTTAATATTAGACACACTCAATATTAGGGATTGCACACATGTTCATGTGTTTCAGATCTATATTTTTCATCAAGGTTTAATTACCAAACTTGGGGTTTAACCGAGGCAAACCCCTATGCACCCCCAAAACAATAATTTTATTTTGCAAATTTTTCACAGGTACAAATCCAAGAGTGAAGGTTCAAAAGTGTAGGAAGGAAGTGCAGACACAAGACTCAGATCTTAGTTTCGAATTTTCCAGAAAGGGAGACCTAGACCCATTCGCCCATGGGAAAATGAGTCCGTGATAGACTCACGAAACAAGCATTTTGTGATAGGTGCATAACTTCCAAACCTTCTTAGATTTGCCATATTTTTTCGTTTCTCATGGTTGTATGCTTCATCTACAATATCCAAGTGTTCGCTTGCATATTTCTAGTTGATTTATTATTTTTAGTTTTTCTCCCAAAAGTGTTGTTTAGGTTGATACCCCTATCCTCAAGCATAAGGAAATAAGTAGATTCCCTCATTGAGTTGACTCACCTAAGGATTGTAAGTAAATTATTTGTGTGGATCTCATTTCCTAATGAAATAAAGGAAAATAGGTCCATCATACCCCCATTTCTCCCATTCCATACTTGACCACACTTATTTTTCTTTGTTTCATTTTGGTGAACCCGACTTTGTACAACAAAATTCTAAAATTTGGAGTCTATTTCAACACTAGATCTAGGTTTTGCACTAAGTTGGCATTATATTTGTATTATTTGCATTACATTTAGGATTATTTACACTTTTATTAGTGAACATTGCATTTATGGTTTAATTTTGCATGTTTGCATCCCTTAAATCTATAGGAAATCAGAAAAATTGCATTAGGTTTGCATTCATCTTGCATCAAGATCATTCTTGAATCGCATAAGTTCAGATTTAGGTTCAAATTGCATTTTAAAAATGGTCATCTAGTCCATCCTTTGACCTTATTTGAAATTGCATTTAGACACCCTAATCTAGAAAAATATGTTACAGAACTCTTAGTTTGCAACCAGGAACAAAAACCACACATAGTAAACTCAGATCTTCAAAAGTTCAATTTAAAAAAACCCTAAGCAAGGAACCATTCACCCATGGGTGAATGAGTCCCTATACATACCTTTTAGACAAGTTTTTGAGTGATATTTAGCCTCTGTTTTTCCATTTCTATTTTTTTTCTTAGATCTGGGGATTGGTTTTCTGAAACAATCTATTTTGTGCATCCAAGTAATTGCTTCTTTAATTAAATCTTGCAATATTTTGGAAACATTTCTAGCATGATAGTGTTAGATTAATGCAAATCTCCTTTATTTTTAGCATCATTTCATAAGCTTAGATAGATTAGTTTATATTTTGCAATCATTGGAAAATGTAAACAAAAACAAAAAAACATCAAACAAAATAAACATAAACTAATGAAACACTTGGAAAAAGCATAGTCATTTGATCATGTCAGATCTCTTTTTTTGAGTTATCATATCGCTCAAGCCCTTTACTAGTGATGACTTTGACATGTTAGATGAAGCCCTTGAGGACTTCATCTCACAAGGTTCATCCAGTAAGGATTGCTATATCAAACCAAAACAAAGAGAAGTTAATGTAATCACACCCCAAATCATAATCTACCCACCTTCACATCAACCTCAAATTCAAAACAAACATGTGCTTATCATAGGACCACCTAAAAATAAACCATTACCTTCGGGAGCTATCTTGAATTTTACAAGGCAACTTGATAGTAACAATGTTTCACAACAACCGAGTTATAATACTGTTGCTCACACATATAATACAAGGAACAATAGGAAACCACAAACCACTCCCATTTCATTACCATTGCCTCAACCTATTTTTCCTAGTGCTCCCTATTTTCCTTTACATAGTGGAAAGGAGTATGAACTTGTTGAACAACTTAACAATACTCTTGCTAAGATATCCTTATGGGATCTTATTCAAGCCTCATCTAATTACCATAGTATGCTTCAAACAACTTTGCAAAAAATTGTGGTTCCTCCTAGTGCAAATCCAAATGATGTAGTAACCCCCCCTCAGTCAAGGAATGAATTCAGTTGATATAAACATTGTTTTTCACCAAAGTGAGCTACCTTCTTTGGAAATACATAAACAAAATGAAGCCTTCATGATAGTGGCCATCATTAATAAGTGTGGAATAAAGAGAACCCTTGTCGACAATGGCTCAACCCTTAACATGTGTAGCATAACCCTTTTGGATAGGATTGGAATGGATAAGAGCAATATTGAACCTGATTCTTTATTTATTCATGGGTTTGATAACATAGGAAAACAACTACTTGGTGTGATCACATTACCTATTACAGTTGGAAAGGCTACATTGCAACCTCCTATCCATGTTATGCCTCAAGAACTATCATATAATCTCCTTTTAGGATGACCCTAGATTCTTGAGATGCATGTAGTGCCTTCAATCCTTCATCTTATAATTAAATATGCCTACAACAACAAAGTGTATACAGTCGAAGTCGACCCTGAACCAGAAAGATTGCACATTGAGAAAGACAAGGAAAGTACTTTGAAAACATTGACACCAACTACAAAAGTAGAACCCGTGCAAGAGGAAGAAAAAGAAGAGAAAACTGAGGAAATAACAAATCTATTGGATGATGATTGGGGTTCCTTAGATTTTACACCTACATTCATGGGAGAATACAAGATCATAACAAAAAATTCTGAAAGGGAAAAGAACTGGTGGTAATGTCAACACAAAATTTGAAAGAATCTTCGGAAACATCCACTTCAACCACTTCAAAAGAAGAAACAAGTTACACAAAAAACTTTGATGAAGTTGATTATGAAAAACTACCGAATCTGAAAGAAATGGAAAGGCTTTATGGAAGAGGTCATGAGCTCGTGAAACAACTTGGTTATAGTGGAAAAGGATGTGGTGTGAAATAACAAGGCATCTATGTTCCTATAGAGCCTAACATGCAAGAAACAAAAAATGGTCTTGGATATTTTCCTTCTGAAATAATGAAAGTAACAGAAAGACCTTCACTTAATGCCAACACTGTTTTGTGTGGTTCTTCTAAGATAACTCTCACTTTAAAGCATCTTGAATTGATTGATACAAAAAGTGATTCACCATTAGAATACTTAGAAGATGATGAAGCCTTGAAGGAAATGTTAGGAGTTTATGACAAGTCACTCACTTCCCATCACAAACAAGGATTCACTTGTGCCATGGTTAGTACCGAACAAGTTGATGAAGAAAAGAAAACAAGTGACATTGAACAAGACAAATAACACATTCTTGAAGTTCTGAGACAAGTGCACTACCTATTGGAGATACAATCAAAATACCGATGGACACATCTAATGAAGAGAGAGTGATTCAAATAGGAAAGTGCCTTGATGAGGATGAACAAGAAGACCATGCAACATTATTACATGAATTTCACAAAATTTTTGCTTAGACTTATTTGGATGTCTGGGTATTGATGCTAAAATAGTTATGCATAACATAGTCCTTGCACAAGATGCTAGACCAGTAAGACAAAAGATATGTAAGATGAATCCTAAGATAGATTTATAGGTTAAAGATGAGATTGAAAAACTCCTCAAAGTTGGCTTTATTTTTCCTATTGACTATTCCCCATGGATCTCAAATATTATCACAATTGCAATTGAAACCTAATAATTGTATTAGGATGTGCACAAAATTTTGAGACCTTAATAAAGCATCTTTAAAAGATGATTTTCCCCTTCCTAATATTAACATGATAGTAGATTCAATTGCGGGCCATGCTTTGTTGTCATTCATGGATGGTTTTTCTAGATATAATAAAATCTTTATCAACCCTCAAGATCAATACAAGACAACATTTACTACAACATGGGGAACATTCTATTTGGTGGTTATGCCTTTTGGATTAAAGAATGTGGGTGCAACATATCAAAGAGCTATGACATTGATATTTCACGATTACATACATAAGATTTTGGAAAATTATATTGATGATATTCTAGCTAAATATTTAACTTGTCAAGACAATGTTAACATGCTTCAAAAAATATTTGAAAGAATGTGAAAGTATAATATGAGATTGAATCCAAATAATTGTGTCTTTGGTGTGGATAGTGGAAAACTTTTAGGTTTTATAATATCCCACAGAGGCATTGAGGTGGAAATGAAGAAAATTGATGCTATCATTAACATGCCACCTCTGAATTTTTTTTCTCAATTGCATACTTTACAAGGAAGAATTCAAGCTATCCGCCTTTTTGTAGCATCCTTAGCGTATTAGACATTACCCTTTACACAACTTCTTAAGAAGGAAGTTGAATTTAGGTGAAATAAGGATTGTAAACAAGCTTTTGAAAGTTTGAAATAATACCTTGCTACTCCTCCTGTTTTACAAACCGCTATGCAAGAAAAACCATTTATCCTTTATACAAAACAACAACCCATGCCCTAGCAATATTGTTGGCTCAACAAGATGATAATGGTAAAGAACATCTTATTTATTACATCAGCTGAACTCTGATTGACTACGAAACTAGATTTACAATGATAGAAAAATAGTGTTTGGCTCTTGTATTTGCTACTAGTAAATTGAGAAACTACTTATTAAGCACGAAAATTCATGTGATGACAAATTTTGATCCTTTAAAACATCTTTTTGCTAAAATTTATTTATCAGGACGCTTAGCTAAATGGGTTATATTGTTAATTGAGTTTGATCTTAAATTTGTCTCTCAAAAGGAAATCAAAGGACAAGCTTTAACCAACCATTTAGTTAATTCTCCTTCTCCATTAGCATTACCTAATATGGACTCATTCTTGGACGAAAGTGTGTTGACTATCGAAAAGGAAACATGGGAATTGTACTTCGATGGATCTAAGTGTAGAACTAGCTCTAGAGTAGGGGTTATAATAATTCAGCCTTCTGGAAAGCCTATTCCCTTATCCTACCGATTAAACTTCCTATGCACAAATAACACCATAGAGAATGAAGCTTTAATTGTTGGATTACGTGCAACTTTAGCTCTTGGTGTTCAATACATTAAGATATTTGGTGACTCAATTAATCATTAAGCAAATAAGTGGTTCATATCAAGCGAAACATGACAAGTTATCTAAGTATAAGGATCTTGCAATGACTTTATTAGAATGCTTTGAATCATATACCATTGACAACATACCACGAAAGGATAATTGGCATGCATATGTAATGGCAAGCGTTGCTTCCCTTGTATCTCCTGAAGATCCTTCTATCGACTTCACATTTATAGTCCATACAATCACAAAACCATCAATAGATGATAAGATCAAAGAAGTTTTATTAACCGATATGAAAAACTCTAGTACACAACAATATTCAACTACTTAAAAGAAGGTACCTTTCCTGAGCCAACAACTAAAAACACTAGAGCCCATCTTCAAAAACTCGCATCTAATTATATAATCCTTGTAGATGTTCTATATAGATGATCATTTGATGGTCTTTTGTGTAGATGTCTTAAACAATCAGAAATCCTTGTAGCCCTTGAAGAATCCCATGAATGTGTTTATGGGGGACATTTTGGAGGAAGATCATTAGTTCAAAATTTAATCCGTATAGGATATTACTGGAGACATATGGAACAAGACTATTTTCCTCACGTTAAGAAATGTCATAAATGTTAAGAGCACAACAATTTGATTCATGCTCTTGGTTTTGAGCTTCATGCCCAAGTTCTTATTTGTCCATTCTCTATTTGGGGTTTGGATCTTATTGGAAAAATATCACCACTCTCTTCCGCTGGACATACGTTTATAATTACCACAACATATTATTTCATGAAATGGGTAGAAGCTATCTATTTTCATTCCACAATTGTTGATGCAATATGTTGTTTCAAATTGGAACACATTGTTTCTTGCTTTGGTCTTCCTTTTGCATTAGTTTCGGACAATGGAAATCCATTCTAGAACAATGACATGAAGAAGTTTTTGGACACCTTTCATATTCAACATCATTTTTCAACACCATATTATCCACAATCAAATGGTCAAGTGGAATCAACTAACAAAACTATTGAGCAAATCCTAAGGAAAATAGTAAGTAAACATAATAAAGATTGGCACACTCAATTAACTTATGCATTGTGGGCCTATTGTACAAGCATTAGAACATCTATAGGAAACACTCCATATAACCATGTTTATGGTTCTGAGGCAATAATTCCCTTAGAGTTAGAAATTCCTTCATTGAGAATTGTTCTTAGGGGGATTATTGACGATAGTACATATAAAGAACAATGATTGCATCAACTTGAAATGCTTCATGAACGGCGTATTAATGCTCTCAAGCATCTCCAAACTTATTCTAAATGAATGCAACATAGTTATAATGACCATATCATTCCTTGTGCATTTAATAAAGTTGACTTGGTATTATATGAGAATCAACATAATATCAATGTCGTCATGAATGACAAAGGAAAGTTCATCCCTAATTGGTTAGGACCTTACATAATTGGCAAAAGTTATGGTTCTGGAGCATACACATTAACATAAATAGATGGTACACCTCTCAAAGATCCTATCAGTGCCGCGCATTTGTGTCGTTACTATACATAACATCCCTCTTGAATAGTATGTATATTAAAGCAGTGTTGTTAGATTAAGTAGATATTGTTCTATTTTATCCCGTATTGCTTCATTCTTTGACAAACAAATCTTTGTGTGTCTTAGATTATAGGTTAATTGTTCAATAAGCTTGGATTATTACTTTAGTTTGCATACTATTCAAATTCATCTTATGTGTTGTGTTAATAAATTAGATCATAGGTGCATTTAATTTAACATAACATACTCAATCACAATGTAGTATCTAATGTAAACCAAAACTGTTTCAATTAGATCACATAAAAATTAAAATTCATGGAGACATTTATTAAATATTCTTACTAAGTATTTAATAAATCACATCGACATCTAATTCAACATAAACTCATAAAACCAAACATGAATGCTCATATATATTACATCAAAGTTTCAAGTACATATAATCAATAGTACAATGCTAATGCGGCCTATGGCTATTGGACCCCTCAAGGCTTGGTGGTGGCATCCATCATGAAAGAGTAGAATGTGATAGTGATCTACTCACGGATCTCACTAATTCCTGAAGGCCATGTTCCTCTCCAACTACCCTATCCTCCTATACGGGTGTCACGATGTGCTCCTGCTCTATGCAGTCTCTATTTGTCTGAAACATAGAAAATTTGGATCTTCTAAATGGAGATCACTAATTCTCTATTTTTCATTCAAATATGAGCAATATGGGGTACATATCTAAATTCTAACCATACATATAATCAAAAACCAGATTTTTGAGAGGTAAGAATGATGTGTACCAGTCACCAAAGCTGCTTTTTCAAATCTTGCTCTTCATTAATCTTCAACCTAAAACCTGCAAATCACACATCATAGAGAAGAAAATGTTGATTGTTAAAGGATAGGGGTTTACCTTGGTCAAACCCCATTTTAGTAATCAAACTTGATAATGAATTGAAACATGTAATTGAAGGAATGACAAGTGAACATAACAATGTCACAACTTACCATACCAATATTGAAACCTTGGAATGAAATCAACATGTAGAAATCTCCATGGATGTGATTCTTGATCATGAACTTGATTTGAGATGATATCTTGAAATACTTGAAGTGATCTTGAATGCTACATCAACATGATTCCTCTATCAACATGCATGCATTCAACATGATAATGGATCCTTGATTGTTGCAATAAGACTTTGATAATATTCCCTTGAATGCCTTAATAATGCTCTTGAAGATGCTCTCTTGATCTAGAGTGCTTAGTGTGTAAGAT